>OMLF01057613.1:49817-79641 GCA_900302615.1 Holocentrus rufus | reverse complement strand
CATCCACCCCCCCCACCCCTCCACACCTCCCCCACGGGCCGGGACAATGCCTCTGTTGTTCACCAGAGCTGCATGCTGTTCGATGTCTCAAGGAGATTTGGCTTACTCCGGAGCAAAGCCTCCCCACAACAGATTGTTTGCACCTCTCAGAGAGTGAAAGTGTGTGTGCGTGTGTGTGTGTGTCGGCTCTTGCACTCTGATGTCGTGTTTTGTCTTTTAGGATTCCCTGGAACTACAAAATCTGAGCTGAAAGGGAGGGGGGGACAGGAGAGAAGATGGGTGAAATCCTATTAGCACTTCGCCTCCAGCTCATATTTAATGGTTTCTAGCACGGTGATGTGTTTTTGTTATACACTCAGCAAGAGTTGAAAAATAGCTCGAAACCAGTTGGCAAGATGAGTGCAATTTCATTTGAGTCTCCTATCGTTTGACCTTCGCGCCTCTCAGCTAGCTTAGAATCTCTGCGATCTCCCAGGAACAATCCGAGGTAATTTCACGGCAATTCGTGTACATTCTCTATATGTCAGTCAGCAGCGGCAAGAGAAGCTGCATTTGTTCCATCGGCAGACTCACAATCCTGTTCAGCTGATTAATTTAGGAGGCGCTCCGTTCTGCAGGGCGTCCGCCACCAGCTGCTGTCATGTCCTCTGTCTGTCTGAGCAGATCAATCCAAGATCACCTTGTTCCTTGGACGAGTGTGTGTGTCAGGCGCATGTGGCTCCCAGATGACAGGAACGGGCAGAGCCGGCACCGCCGAGCTGAGACCAGGATTGGGAAATATTTAATGGCAATGTAAGCGATCAGCTCTGCAGCCCTTGTACCCGGGGGAGGATGTTGGAGGGCATGTTTCAACAGATTGGTTCGAGATTAAGGGAACCTCGACGGTCCCCAGATAGCCTCAAACACACCCAGGTCCTGGCAGGAAGCTTCCCAAATTGTTTTCAGCTCAGTTTCCCCTGGGGGAACGGCAACCATTTCACCTAATCAAAACATTGTGTGGCCCGGACAAGCGGGCCAGGACAGCCCATCCCGGGAAGACGGAGTTCTGCTCCATCTCTTTGAAAAGAAAGCATTTTGTGTGCCCAGAGAAGCAGTCCGGTCCCTTATTGATATGTATTCGCTTCATTTTTTTTCTTCCCCTCCGTGAGTTGAAACGCTGGATAATAAGGGGCTGTGTGACAGAGCTGGCCATTAGGCACAATCTGTGACAGATGTGGAAGGCTTTGGCTGATGCAGCGTTCACGTCACACGGGAAAGACGGTAGATGCGAGCTTCCTGCCTGAAAATACCGTCCACCGCAGCTTTCAAGCTTCTGAAACCTCTTGGGAGCTCTGGCGATTCTTCGAACTTCCTGAATTCCAATGCCACAAACAAGGAAATCTTCACTTATTCATTTTCTCTACTCTGTCCCCATCCCAGCACACTGAGGCTCAAGCCAAGGGAAAAGCTCCGGACAGGTTGTCAGTCTGTCATAGGAAGGGATGATCTTTTAGTAAAACTCACAAAAGTAAGAGTTTCAGCATTTAAGCCATTGGATTTTGGACGTGCCCAACATTGTAATGGTTGGTTTGCTATAAAACATAAACTCAGTTGTCAGTGGATGTGCGTTGAGTGTAAAATCAGCTGATCAGGTGCAGCCCAAGCCAACAGAGAACTTCAATCACGATGCCTTGACGGCGGCTTCAAACCCGTTCAAACACGTCCAAGTTGGTGCTTTTAACTGTCAAGTTGTTCTGACAGTTATTCCCATATGATGTGAACGCAGCGTGAGGTTGGCTCCGGCACTGCTGTTTTGGGAAGCAGCAAACACAGAAAAGTGCACTTTGTTCCGATGAAGCACCTACAACGTGCTGCATTATAGATTCACCACAGACATGCTCATCCAACAGACATGGTCGGGAGAAGTTGCAGTGCCATTAAAGCTTATTTAATGCAAAGACACGACTGAAGAGATGCTCCCTACGATCCACGGACACTGAAATAATTGCAGCCATGAGGATATCTGCTCATAGTGTGGCTGAACCAGGCTGAATATGATGTGGTCGAGAGTTTTCTAATGGAAACAAACTCTGTGGCATCATCTGGCTCCTATCAGTCTGGTTGCACATGCAGTTAGTCAGAGGGCTTGTCCTACTTCCAGATGCATGCTGCGTCCTTCCTTCTCTACTAATAAAAAAGAATAAGCTTTTCCTGAGTGGCATGTGAAGGATTTAATCTCACGTTCTCAGTAGCTCACTGATGACTGCAGAGCAGAGAACTGGCTTCAACTCCACTTTGTCATTTGCTGAGAGGAATCTTTAATGTCCAAAGGGCTAAGTGCATACAAACATGCAGTTTGATTACGCATTTATTGCCGGATTAATTGATATGATTCACCACTCCATGTGCTAAAGACATTTAAGAAGAATGTACAGGTTTGAGGGACATGTTTTAGTATCTTTATGTGCAGCTGCTAAAGTTTGAACAGATAAGAATGAAGAAGTGCAAATTTCCTGCTGCTGTATGTTTCAATTTCTATTTTTATATACTTTAGCCGTCCACTGCCTGTTAACTTTGTGTGCTTATATCTTTTGTTTGTAAGGACATGTTGCACCATGACTGCCAACATTTCACCACTGAGATAATATAGTTTATCTTATATGACCTTAGATGACCAAATATGTCATATGAGGTAGTTCCAGTTCCATCCAAATTTAGGTTGTTTCGCTGAAAATCAAACACTTTGTTAGCATGCAGCTACAGTGGTCCTCATGTATTTGTGTTGAGGCACTATGGTTCTTTGTCTGTCTCAGTCCTTGTGGTCTCAGTAAATCCTGAAATATCATTCGGTTTAAGCAAAAACAGGCTAAGTAAAAAGGAAGAAGGTTACTTTGAGGATTTGCACTGACCGCTGTGGTCATTGAACAAAAAATACTACAGTTCAAATGAAAAATGAGAGGTTCATCTTTCCGACAATACTAAACACATGCACACTGGATGTTCTAAAGAGCCTGAAACCATGATTAAAATCCATTTAGGACTCAGCGCTGCACAAATGGGCTAGTCATTGACGCAACCACATATTCACCCACAGTGTCGTGATTTTTCACTGTACACAGTGTCCCATTGCCTGGCAGCGTTGCCAACTTTGCCACATAGTTGCTGGGTTTATCAACTTTTCAAGCACCCCTCCCCCCCCTCCTGTGGTTTTTTTCTTTTTCCTCAAAAGTAACAAGGAAGAAATCTTGTGACTTTTTGCAACCACGGGGAACAATGTTAATGTCTCGACTTCCAGAGCATTTGGCAACAAATCTGTATGACTGATGCTGATTTGTGCCACTCGCTTGTCTAATCCATGTCTGATGACTGTAATGCTTCCCATACCCAGCACGGCTCCCACTTAAGAGTGGGGACTACAGCAAATGTACTGACATGCAAAATAACATATAATGTCATCTGGTGACCTCTAACAACTTTTTGATCAGCCAATAGCAACTTAGGAAAAGAGCTTCGAAGACCAGCTATCACCTTTACTTCTTACAGAAAGTAGTAAAGGAGATAAAACAAAAATACTGCGTTGTTTTGAACTAGTAGAGACTAAACTGTCAGACTGAGACACTTTTAAGAGCTTTCTTTAGAGCTGCTACAAGTTCTCACTTTCCCACTTTTGAGATAATGCCAGTGACCTACTATCAATCACGCTGGAGTCGCTACAAATGGATGTTTTTTGATGTCTGTGTTCTCAAAGTTCGACAGTCTTCCAAAAACTTTCAATCATTGTGTGCTTGGTTCCTTTCCTGTGAGCACAAGCCCACATACTGTACGGAATATCAGCATCTTTGCTAGATTACAGATTGAAAGCGCGTCAGTGCTCCTCCTCAGACCTCAAGAGCCTGTCTACAATTTGCATGGCACTGACGTTCATAATATGCAGTGCTGTAGTGGTAAATTAAAAGGTGGGTAAACTGACCTTCAGCCAGTTACCGTAAGGCAAACGTATTGCATTTATTTTAAGAAAACTGATTTGTTTCTCTTTGTAAGCCCCTATTCTTATAACTTACATCAGTTTGTGTTCTTGAAAAAGTGAATTGTAAACTTTTAAATGTAGGCGTTTACGTGGCTTTACCATTCACTGCATCCCTGCTCATTGCCAGTAAATCTAGCCACAGTAGTCTCAAGCTGGCTTTTTTTCTTCAGGAGACAGCTTGTGTCTGTGGGGAGGTGAAATGTCACGGGGCCCCCGTTGCCTCCATGTGTTTCTTTAAATAAAAAGCCAAGGCATGTCTACAGAGAAGCACTTCTGAGTGTGTGTGTGTGTGTGACAGACAGGATGACACATCCCCATGGTGACTGGTATTCAACAGGATTAGTCTGATATACTGGGTTGCCAATATTGGCCTTTCATCAAAAAACAGATCTGGTGCAGTCATTTGCATGATAGATATGATGCAGATTTACTTTACATTTATTATAAATTTTATCAATATTAAACTCAACCTCAGTTGATTCTAATGGGACTATTTGATTTGACTTCACGTGTATACGTTTTATTTTATGAGATTCTTATTATTGTCCTGGCCTGGACCTGGTTTTAGTGTCTAAATTCTTCCACCCTGACATGAATGATGATGTTTCTGGGGGAAACACTGAATCATATGAGCATGGTCCGATCTAAAAGGTACTGAATGTCAGCATGAAGCATCAGTAAAAACCTTTAAAACCCCCTGTCAGTTGGACTGTAGTCTTTAGGGTTCAGTCGCTTCTAAGCTCTCTCCCTCCCCCGCTGCTTTGCTTGTCTTTACGGTCCCAGAGCAGACACAAAAGCACAATATTGACTTATCCCGGCATTTGCATTGGAGGCCCTATTTTACAGGCCCAGCAGGAGCTTCCTGACAGTCAAAGCTCTGGCGGTACGAGAAGAAGACCAGGTTTCGCTTTCCCTGACCAGACTTGACAGAAGCTGGATTGAGCCCCGGTGACTTTCATCCAGTAGCAGGACAGGAGGTTCCTAATCAAAGAGATAACTAACACATAAAAAAACCTTTTAATTCAGAGAAGATAAAAGTCCAGAGGTTTCAGCCCTGCGCTTTCATCAGTGTCCCACAACCTCCCAACCATCAGCCAGCTGGTCCAACTTGGCTGTGAAGTACGTCAAAGTGTTACTCCGTGCCTCCACATAAACCCCTAAACAACACATGAACCTACATATGTTTTCTGACAGTGATGCCAAATATTCTTCCATCTAATATGGAGCTTTACCTGATGATGGAGTCAGTCATGGACTTTCTCTCATCAACTCTACAATTAAACCTCCAAAGTCAACATATCCCCCAACCCAAACTACCTCATAGGTCGATTGTTGCTACAGGATTGTTTCTTGAAGTCATAGCATGCACACGACAACTCTCAAAACGTCTGATTTTGGTTATGTTTAGGCACCAAAGCCACTTGATTAAGGAAAAGGTTAGGTAAAGGTTAAGGTAAGGGCCATCGTCGTCATGCTCACAATAATAAAGCAGAACACAGAAACCAAAAACGAAACCAGTGCCCAGAATCAAAGACTGGTCACTTCTTTTGGGACTAAATCACGGGATTTCTCACATCAAAGTCCTGTCTTTGTCGACCCATCCGCCCCTGCCTCAATTTGTTCCTTAAGACTCCTGAAGACTGCAGCCTACGTTCTTTCCCACGAAATTGCCATCGCAGACGAATCTTGACAAAACGTGACAGAATCTTTGGTCATCGGTGTTCCTAGAAAGAGGTCTTTGTATTTTATTTTATTTTGTACCTGGAACAGAGACAGAGTGAGACTTCTTTCCTCTTGGCTTCCACTCCGGTGGAAGGCATAATAACGCGGTCTGAAAGCAGAGGATTTCCTAAATAAAGGTCTGGAGCAGATCCGCGTTTTTGTGCGTCACTGGGCTTTATTGTCTGAGATGCCACGAACCTGAAATCTTACAGTCTGGACACGTACTGCAGTCAAATTCTTGAGATTATAAATCCAATTTTAGGAGATTTCTCAATATCACTGTCATCAGTAAGACTGCCTTGTGCCAATGCATCTGAATAAACTGATGAAAGGAAGTGTTTGTAGCTCTAAAAACATTGAATCATGATTGTGTGTCAGTCATTTCTTTAAGGATGAACAAGTAAAGTACATTTTAAATCTTGCGATGAACCTCTTAACTTTCATCCTGGCAGAGGATTAAGTTTGCGAATGAAAAGGTTACAAGAAAAATACCACAAAAATATTTTGATAAAGATTTTCCCCATTTTATTTCTTTTTAAATATAAAACCTTTCGCAGTCGGAAAGGGTTGAAAGAACAGAAATTACAAAAAGCCCAAGAAAATAAAAACACTATGATGAGAGCACAGTCATTCCTGTTACGTTTGTCTTACAAATTAGCCATTCACCTGTTAGGGGCTGAACTATAGAGGAACATTTACCCAATGGAGTGCTACAACGGACCTGCCTATTGGAACCAGTACACAGCCAGGACCAGAGAATGTATGGAAATGGTTCAGCCCTGCCGCTCTATAATTATAACCCATGAGAAGTCGGAGGGATTATCCTTCACTCATACCTGTAAAACAGGAGCAGAAAATGGTGTTTTCACATCACAGTTCAATGGGATCAGCGTCGGGACCACAGCTCTTTTGACTGGGACCAGCCGCAACAGTTTATTTATTTATTTATTTAAACATAAAAGAAACAAAATATAAAAAGAGACAGCGACGCAGGTGACTTGACCTGGCCTTCTAGAGCGCCGCTCCCATGTCAGCCCACTGAAACAAAACCTGCCTCACCATCGTATTTATTGTTCCCACGAATACCATCAGAAAGTTTAAGGATAGGGCTTTGTGTGTTCACTCTCTCCCATTCTACATTATATTTGTGCCTGCACCACCCAGAGAACAACACACACGCGCACACACACAGATACACACACGCACACACACGATACCTAAAGCAGACTGTGCAAAACTCTTTGGTGATAATGAGTTTAAGAAAAAGAACATGGAAAAAAAAACACTATCCCACAACTGAGATGGTTATACAATCTTTCCAATATACATATTTGAACAGTCAGAGAGCAGAAAATGGAGCCTGCAAATTCAATAAATTAGACAGCGGAAGATGAATTGCAGATATTAAAATCCAGCAGTTGGGTTCACAGAAATTAATCTTAAATGAAAATACAAAGTCCAGGAGAAACAATAACAGTGTTATTTTGTATTACCAAAAACCATAAAAGCAAACAAACAAGTAAAAGACATTGCAAATCAAAGAAATCAAACAAAATGGCCCTCAGTCATAATTAAGATAGTTGTGATTTAAGTCAACTTTTTCATTAATGAAACGTTGTTTATAATCACCCTCTTGTAAACATTCACAATCAAGAGTTTAGTTATGTTTAGAGCACTGCTGGTCATAGAATATGTCAACACAAGTCTGTTTTTCGCACAAGACAAATGTAATACTTAAGGACCATGTAGGTGTACTTCACTGAGGTACACATTAAAAACCCCTAGTTCCCCCATTCCCCATTGTCTTGACAGATAACACATAATGGTCTTTATTACTGTACTGGTAACAGACTTCAGGAGCCTCCAGGCCCCTATTGTAATCAGGCTCATCTAGAAGAATATTGGTCAATATTCTTTTTTATTATTCATCAAAAAAAATGTACTTCTATGGTAGAGTCAAGTCTGTTTCGGTTCATGGTTCATCACGGTGTTTGTATATTTTCCTTAAAAAAAAAAAAAAAAAAAAAAAAGAAAAAAAAGGACACATTTTCAAAATATACCCATGTGAAGTCTTTGATCTCAGTAAAAAATAAATTAGGTAGTGAAAAACACCACTAAAAGGAAAGAGCGAGCCCAGGCCAGGTAGGTCCAGTTTGGTTCGGTTCGTGGCCCGGCTTTTCTCACGCTGTCCTAACTGAGCCGTTATTGCTGGCCGGTCTCCTGAAGCCGTGGTCGTTCTTCTCCAGCCACAGTTCAGCCAGCTGCTGTGTCGAACCGTGCGACGAGGCTTTGGAGCCGAGGCACATCTTGTATTGCTTTGCCTCCAGGTTCGGGTCACATATGACCGGGTGGTGGACGTGCACTATCCCCGTGTCCGTGCTTCGGAACAACTTAATCCCTGACTGGACAAATTTATTAAAGAGGTCCACGTCCTCCAATCCCCACCCTTGTATGGAGGTGTCAAAACCCCCCGCTCTGATCAAGTCTCCCTTGTAGACGCAGACGATGCCGAAGCCGTAGTGCCTCCACAGGCCCGTCTTGGAGGTGAAGACGTAGTGGTTGTCGCTGGGGACCTTCCCGGCGTACACCACCTTTGGATCGTACTGGCTGAAGATGATGGGGAAGTAGGTCTGCTCGCCCAGGGCCGTGTTGCCCCGGCATCGCTTGAGAAAGTCGGCAGTGAAGAGTAGATCCACGTCGCAGTAGAAGAGCAGCGAGTCGTTCGAGAAGTGAGAGGAGCCTACTTCCAATGCCAAAGCCCTGGAGAAGGAGCCGGCCACCGGTTTGATCTCCATCTCAGCCCGGGGATACTTCATGTGGTACTCCCTCATCAGCTCTACCTGCTTGACCCGCTCAGTGTTGTTGTCTGTGCTGAAGAGCAGGATGAGCAGCTTGACGTTCTGGTTGGGGATCAGGCAAACTCGCTCAAAGTTGGCCATGAAGCGCACAAAGATGTCGTAGCGTCCCGACAGAGGCACCAGGATGTTGACTTTCTTCTCTTTCGGCTCCCTCTGGTCCTGACCAGAGGCGGCCAGCTTGAAGGGCACCAGCATCTTGAGGGAGTTGGAGATGAAGGAGAGGGAGTCGGACTCTTTGTTGATGCGGCTGGCCAAGGCGCTGGCATCCATTTCCTCCTCCTCCCTGAACTGGATCTGGCTGAAGGTCTGCTGCAGGTAGGCGTGCCTCCTTACAGGGACGGTCATGGTCTTTCCTTTGTGCTTCTTGTAGAGCAGCAGCAGATCCAACACATACTCTGCCCCGTATAGAGGATTAACCCTTCGGTAGCCATACTGGATTTCTTTGAAATCAATGACCCGTCCTCGCGTCTTGGCGTTGGCATTGATCATCTCCATCACTTGCATGATGATGTCATCCAGGGCTTGCCTCTGGGAGGAGTCCATGCCGCGGCGGGGGGGTTGGCCATCAGATGAGGAAAATAGGTACTTCCCTGTCAGGAACTCCCACTCCAGGACCTCCTCCCTCTGCCGTGGATGGAAACGCATGAAGGAGGGCGGCATGCCGAGCTGGAGGTCCTCTCGGCTGGGCTCAGCCGCACCGTAGCGCCCCATCTGGACGATCTCCCTGTGGAGCTGGATGGTGCGGTGGCGTAGGTCGGCGATCTTGCGGCTGAGCATGTAGCTGTGCAGACGGTACTGGTAGGGAGGGTTCTTATTAGGGTGGAGGGTGATGGCACGGTGGATCTTGCTATTGTGGAGATCACGAATGTAGCCCTTCTTGTTTGGCTCATAGTTCTCATAGAACAGCTGCTGCATCTGTGGAGACAGAGGAGAGGAAGGAGTGGTGTTTAATACACATACACACAAATACAGAGGATCATTTCTACCATCTGTGCTGTATTTGACAGTATGCAGTTAAGAGGGCAATAGTGGTTGCCAGCTAGACTCAAACTTATGACGTTGCAAGCACATGGTAAGCACTTTGATCAGTCTGCTGAGCTACATAAACATTTATGTGCAAATGTACTTAACATAGCCTATATGGCTTCAATGTGAATGTGTATAATTTACGTGAATCAACAGAAATGTTGTTTAACCTACATTATGCTGATGCAAAGTACAAATTATAAGGCTCTAAAGGACTGCAGTGTACAGAAGCCCACTGCACACTCCAGTGTAGACGAGTAACTTGCTTCACTGAGTGAGTGTTTACTGCAGACCTGTTGAAGCTTTACAAACCTAATGTTCCCCAAATCACAGGAGGCTGTATGTGTAAACAGTGGGACAGCTGCTAAGGCCCCTATTGGCAGAAACTCAACCGTGGTCAAGAAGGCAGGGTCTGTGTTATTGCCTTCCAATGAAGGGAGCATCAGAAAACCAGAGGCTTCATTTACAAACGACAGGAGCCCCAAGAAAGCCCAGTTTGAGAGTACGGCTCAGGAATGCAGCCACAAGCCCATCCCCGGGGAAAGGCCTTACACAGAATCAGACAGACAGGCCTGTGGAAAGTGATACCTGAACCTGAATATGATCACAGGAACTGCTTGAGTAACTCTTTGCTTTTCCATAGCTCTAGCCTGCGTTCCTCTGCACCTTGGAGTGGGCATGCTGCCAATCAAAACAGGCTGCGGCCTGGTCATCAATGGCAGTCTTGAGCAAAGCTGTGCTGGTGAGGGTGAGGGGTCAGCCTTTACATCTGAAACCAGGGCATTGCCTGTGCAACAGTTTTAACGGAAATTCATGTATAGTATTTCTTCCCGTAGCAAACACGTGCTGCGGTAGTATCTTACAAGCTAGAACTAATTCTTAAATTTGCGGTTCGTAAAAGCCTTCCAGGGAGTGATTTGTGCCACACCTTTGCTCATATTCCTTTTCATTCACCGGCAAAAACTGAAAGCCTTACAGAGTTCAGTAATTTGCTTTCTCCCAGGTCTGGCTCAGTTGAGAGTGGGATTATGGTAGCGGACAGTGTTATGCCAGGTCAGACTGTATCCAGCTGGGAAACAGCAGCGGTCATCAGCTGACAACCAATTGCTCAGGATGTTTATGTCTCTGTCTCCCGTGGCTTCATCGTCATTAACACCCTCCCTAATTATCTGACCTTTACTTTTGCAGGCACTGCTGCAACTTATGACTCATTACCACGATTTCTTCACAGTCATTAACCCCACAACACCGCTGCCCGCTAATCAACTGGAATAGCTCGCTAACAAAGGAGAGACAAAGATAAATCAGGAGTTACTGCTGCGAGCTGGAGCCTTGTGTGCCTCATTTCAAACAGAGCTGTTATGTGGATAGCTTGGCGTCCTGATGATAAGCAGTTCAGAGATCGCTGTTCTGAGATCTGAAACCCAGCAGCAGGCTCTTTTACAGCAGCCTTGGTACCACTTTTTCATAGATTCAACCACAGAACTAGTTAAGGAAAGTGCATCAATGTAAAACTGACAGACACTGGAGACCTACTTTTTCTAAATCAGTCATGCCCATCTAATCTTTCCTATTACATGTTCCATAGCCTTGAGTCAACACAATAATCAAAGGAAAGCAAGGCAAATAGTATTATCAAGCCAAGAACATGATCAATTACTGAGGACAAAGCTATCTTAAGTGGGGGGAGATGCCAAACCAGTGAATACAGTATGAGTCCATGAGAAGGGATTGTGGCGTGATTACATTAGTGAAGTGACACCATTATTCTGCAGTGCTTCAGGGCTTAAATAAACACACTGCTTCAAGCCAGAGACTGACAAATGCCTTGAAAGTGGTAAGCTAACAAAAAAAACCTCTCTGTATATGGATAACTCTCCAGCCTGGCATGCGTCAGGAATAACTCAGGATATCTTATTGAAGAAATCCTGTGAAATCTGTGCACTACAACACAGCCAAAATAAACACCATACACTGGCTCAGTTTGCCATTTAACATTACAGAGGAGCTCTAATTGTCATTAAATGTGGGAAAAGAATGAGGCAGAGTTTAGGCTGGAGCAGGTTAAGACTGCAGTAGGCCAGGACTTAATGATGCATCTTTATTTGAAAGCCGTCAGGATACGCTGGTGGGTTACAGCCTTAGCTCTGACATTCCTGTCATTCAAGTTTGAAGTATGTTCCTGGCACACTCATTATGCGAGCTGAATATACAGGACTTTCCAAGTGTGTGTTTCAGTTCCGTGTCTCTTTTGTCTTGGTATCTGCAAAGAGAAACATGCGGAATGTCGTCGAGTGCTGAGTGAGAACGTGAGGCCGGCTCTTAAGAGCAGAGATGCAATGTTAAATTATGGTCCAGTGACATTAACGGTTCCCGCTGCTGAGTCCACACATGCTAGCAGCCATCCATCAGCAAGACTGTGCATGAGTGTGTGTGTGTGTGTGTGTGTGTGTTTTCTTGCATGTAAGGAAGATTCTGTCTGCCTTGCAGGAAAAAAAAAACAGTGCAGCGAGGGGAATAGCTGCAGGGAAAGGGAAGGCTGATGTAGCCGGAAGCAAAACGCTAAGTCAGAGCGAGAGGCGAGGCGAGCAGAGTAGCATGGCTTCAGCTCAGGCTCCGTTTAATCTGCAGGACAATAGCCAGCGCCTGCCTCCAAGTGGGCCATGCAAATCTAATTGGAGACGCCATTATGCTGTTGTAATTGGCTCTTTTGTAGTGGAGGGCACTCTGTCCAAACTAATTTCTCTGCCTATGGAAGAGCCTCTCACACCTATGGCAGCTCCACAATAGGCCTTGCACTGATGTGTGTGATGGGAGGCGGTTGTACCAACAGCTGCATCGTGACACTAGATGACTTCATCAATATTAGCCATCTCGCTTGTAGACTGCCAAGGCTCTGAGTGAGACGGTTCAAATCAATACGTCTCTGATCTGTTGAGATGTATAGTCCAGCTTACAGAAATGGCTGAGGGATACACTGGGCCCAAGTCATTTAATAATATTGAGGCAAGGTTGGGCAAATCCAATTTGACTTCTCCGTGAACTTCTAAAAAGGTATTGGATTCTGCGCTCGCGCTCTGAACTTTTATAAATCGTTTTTGTGAAAGTTGATGAGCTGAACAACATGTATTTGATCTATAAAGCTCTGGGAGAACCTGGTTATTCCACAGCAGAGCAGTGCAGTTTGTCAGAGAGATAAACATAATGGAGCATCCAAACAAATCAATTTCCCCAAACAAAAAAACAATGTCTTCATGCTTTGGATAGCAAATATAAGAAGCCTTGCGAGCCTAACCACATCTAATCACATCTTATGTAACCTTGGTACAGGTGATTCTGATAACAATGTAATGAAAGTTTGGGACATGAAATTTTGTGATACAAAAATATGTCGATGCACATAAAGTTGAACAAATGCCCAATTTCGTCTGCTATCTAATACCAAATAAACTGCAGTCAGAATGGTCTGTTGTTTTTTGCATTGTCTGAACACTAGAGAACACAAGATTCAACTTAGGTAAAGGCAAAGACTGTAAGAATCTTGCAGGTATCTTACAGGTAATACTAGCAATATATTACACCACATAACAATAAAAACCTCCAGTCGCTGGTATGGTTAAATGATGTGTTTGGGGTCTTAATAACAATTTCAGGGGGTTTGACAATATAGCATTTTCTCTTTGTGCAATTGGGGAAATTTCTCATTAGAAAAGCAGCACAGATATACAGTATATTTTTCTTTTTTGTTGGTTTTTACTCCACGGGGAATA
Source organism: Holocentrus rufus (assembly GCA_900302615.1). Classification (NCBI taxonomy): domain Eukaryota; kingdom Metazoa; phylum Chordata; class Actinopteri; order Holocentriformes; family Holocentridae; genus Holocentrus; species Holocentrus rufus. The sequence continues at coordinate 66,259 of OMLF01057613.1, read as the reverse complement.
GAACTGGTTATCTGAGCTAAGCAAAGTTTGAAATGTAACCTGAAGTCACTATCTTTATGATTTGCACTTTTGTTTATTTTTTGTTCCCCTCAGAAATGAAAGAGATAATCATTTAAGTAAGTCATTTTATGTCTATTTCTGACAGGACTTGTCGAAGAGTTTACTGAAAGGTTTACAAGCATACATGGTTTGGTGACATGGCTCTGTTCCGGGAGATTCCTGCCCATCCAAGCATGGAGCCCAAGGCGAGAAGTAACAACTAACCCCTATAAAACAGAGCCTACAGCAACAATGACGTCAAAGAAGAGACACTGCTATAGATCGGTATAACTCAATTAACATCATGCTATACTGGACGGGTGGAGCTGGGGTGATGGAGGGTTTGTGAAGCGAGCGCGGCGAGAAGCTGCTTCTTAAGATAGCTACAGATTGACAGTCGCAGTCGTCTGACAGGGTGAAGTCAGGTGACAGTCAGGTGTTCTCAGGTAACTATTTGGCGAGCTGAGAACAGCAGATCTACAGCCGATCAGATTGATGTCGTGACCTGTCAGAACCTACGCAGAGCTTCATTCATATGCTGGGCATGCAATTCGAGCATACATTTTCCAAAACGGCATGTTCCAAAACTGCAAGGAAATGCTTCCCTACTATGAAAGACTTTAGTGTCTTCTCTTGGCTCCATAACACAGCACAGCAAAAAACAAAACAAATCAGGAGGATCTGATTACCTCCTAATAGATAATAAAACATAATGCCCATAAAACACCTATATATGCGTATTTCAGCTGAGTCAGTGGAGGAAGTGAAGTCAGAGTCGAGGTTGTGGCCTGGATTCAATGGATAAAGCAGCCACAAATCTGAGGAGCAGTTTGACCAGGGGCAGGTCAGGATATTACAGTGGCAGTAGGCAGGATATTACAGCAGCACAGAAAAAGAGACCAAGAATCTCACTGCTGCCAAACGCAGAGATGAGAGCAGAATGGGTTACTTTCGGTCCTATCCCATGCACTATATATAAAGACAAACACACTGACTGTTTGCAAATTATTTTTCTAAGCTGGACACTGGCCCAGATAGCACTTTATTAAAACAAGATGCATCTTCACAGAGGAAAGATGATGCCCAAAATACTTTCGTAAGGCCATAGTACTGCCGTGGTCTGTGTGAGTAAGCAGGTTGTGTGGTTGCACTGCAGATTGTAGTTGTACATGCCTATGCATGCACTGACACGTTACTGTCATTTCCCTGCAACAAAACTAGTGGCAATCTGCTAAGCAATTGACTTATCTAACTGACAATCACTCTTAGATTATGCCATCCGGCCAGAAAATAGCAGGCTCATAAAATGCACAGAAGCAGTATTCAGGAAATGGTTCAAACAGTAGTGCAAGGCAGCTGGAGTTCAGAAAGTAAAACATTTCAGTTACATGTTACTCAAATGTTTGTTTTTTTAACACAAAGACTTAAATCTGTCATTTATGACATTTATTTCACAATTTACTAGATATCCCCCAGTGTAACCTTGTGTTTCCAGCTCAGCTGCTGCTAGGTTTGATGATTCAACACACTGCCAGTTCCAATCCCCAGACAGGCTGAGAAGATCTAGACAGGGAAAGTGAATGAGTAATACTACAGTTTCCCTCTACAACTACTTTATACTCCAGTGCTCTCCAACAGTTGAAGACTGTGGTTATACTGGGAAGCTTCTAGATGTGAAGGTCTAAGTTAACTACCAATGAATAGAGAAACCCTGCTAAGCCGGGCCTAACCTTAGGTCCTAGTACATCAGCATGAGATGTAGGACATTCACCTTGGTAAACACCTTATCACTCAGTGCTGCCATTGGATTTGAGCTCCGGTTACATCAGCGTGCTGAGAGCACAAACAAAGGAGGAATGTGAAACAGACCCTTTGGTTTGTGTCTCCACCAAGGCCTGGACAAGACTGGGTGACAGGGAGCAGAAAAGGCCCTTTGTTCCCTCCAGCCGGTCCCTCTGTCCAGATGTCTTCTTTAGCTAAGGCTCCCATGGAGAGCTGGGAGATATGCAGCTTTACTTGAACAAAGCAATGACAAATACCTGCAATGCCTGTCATCCAGAAATTAGCCCAAGCTCAGATGAAAAATGCACCATTCACTCTTGGTTTCCACTGTCTGATTTCATTTATTTGTGATGCTCTGTGCATTGCAGGATGCAATGAAGTTGCATAATTTATCTTTTTGGTGTACCTCCCTTTGATAACTTCTTCCTCCTTCAGTTAGTTATTTCTTACATCTCCCAGAATGCTTTTCAACAACCCCCAGAGAAGGGATGTGAATTTGAATGTAACATGTCTAATGGATACATTGCTGTCTCTTCCTGTTCTGTGATGGCCCTCTCCCTGTATAACTGCTGAATGTGATTTTTTTAAAAAGAGAAATGTGAAAAATGTTCTATCATTGCAGCTGTGCTGCAAATATCTCGACATAATGACATGACTTCTATGTTTGTCCATTTATCTACCGGAATCAGAAAAATGCACCACCAAACAAGGGTGTTTAAGGGTGGATTTTTCCTGTAATTAACCTGAACCACAGTCCTTTCTAAATGTAGTCATTTTGTGAGAGAGTGAACCCAGCAGCACAACGTGGGGGGTCAGAGAGCCAGTCTGGCTCTGGTGTCCCTGTCATTTCACAGCTTTCTCCCCCAGATCACACACACACTCATGCACAGATCAGAGCTGATGGAAGTAGACTGAACATAACTAGTGACCACAGCCTGGCCATGATGGCTGGAGAAACTGTTCTCTTCCATGTCAGCTCTGCTACAGCTGATGCAATTATAAAGTCAACAAAAGATACTTGCTTTTTTTGCGTAATGCCATGTAAACTCACCCCAAACACACCCACAATGCAGTGTCCTATGCACTAAAATACTGCTTGATTGCTCCCTTACAACAGAAAAATCAGTACTAATGAGATCAATGGTTCCAAATTCAGCAATAATAATTTTCTTGATGCATGTGGTTTTATCATATCTTCGTAATTCATTTTATGGTTCATAATGTACAAACGTAAAACCAACCTATTTGCAGTCTTTCTCACAGCAAGAGATGAAAGCTCAGTCACATGCATCTGAATGACAAATTTTCCAGTTGTAAGACTCTGACAGATGCTGGGGTCAAACTTGCTGTCTGTCTGCAACAACTGCATGCATAATTATCCAAATGAATGAATCTTACTGATCTGTGATACAGACGTAGCCTGATGGGATTTCACATGAGATGGCAGATTTTTCATTCAGACTTTGGACCAACATATCTATGCTCTAGCTCTATGGGGTCAAGCTCCAAGATGAGCTAAGGATCAGATGTCAGGGGTTCATCTGAAGCAGCACAGCATTTTGATGTAAAAAACCAGTTTTAATCACAACTCGGGGCTGCAACAAAGTCTTGGAGTAAAAAGTAAGTGTTATGTATGGACACATGCATACAGGAAGTGACAAATTACAACTAAAATCTATAACTTTTCCATAACAAGCCATTCTTCCATTCCATCACACACTAAGAAAAGCACATTAGTTTAATGGTATTAGCTTACAGGATTTCTGCATAATGAAGTGTTCAAAATTCAAATAGTTACCTCTGGCTACCATGGGGTGGTTTGCTTCCAATGCATACTTTGTGAAGTTGAAACTTTTAATATCCCACCATCTATAGGCCAAACCACATCTATCTCAAGCAGCTCTAGTCATTACAAAACATTTCAGTGATTGCTACATGCCAAACGCACTGCCAACACCATCTGTAAAAAATGCATTCGACTCCAGGGTCTTGTATCGATTTGCTGGTAATGCCAGTTTGCAGTTGACTGTGGGATCAATAGTCGAGAAAAGACTAACAAAAGAAAGAATAGCTTACTTGACAGTGGGGGCGATTTGATGGAGAGACAACAGAAAGAGAACAACCTTATCTTATTCGAGGCCTTCTATCTAGAGAATTGAGGTAAACACAATGCAGGAGTTATCTGGAGAGATATGCGGTTACGGGAGAGAGGTTCCTGGCTAAACTCAGACTGAAGCCGACATCTCTCAAACAGGCCTCAGACCAGGCTCGCTCTTCATATCACCCTCCAAAAATACAACCTCCTCGTCTGTGCAGACAGGCAGGATATCACTGGGTGACCGTGGGATGGCTGATATCATATCCAAACACACTGGGAGTGGTTTAAAAAAGCATCTACTATTTAATGGACCAAAAATAAACCTATTGAGAGCCTATTCCTGAAAGCCCACTTAAGGCTATAACAGTTCTCCAATAAGTTCATCTATGGAAGTATAGGACAACAAATATTTTAGTCTTTCATACTTAGGTAGTCTGAATGATAACCTCTGCATAAAAAGAGCCATTGTCCCAATGTAATTACCTCTCGAACGTCTCACTTATTCTTTAATAAAGTAAGAACCGGGCCCAGCAGCAGAGTGCTGAAAGCAGCCCTCTAAAAGCCTAGTGTTGAATTTCTACCTTTGGCAAGGAAGCCACAGACAAAGCTCTGCTAACCGCCAAAGAACAGACAGAAACATCTAAAGATCTGGACTATTAAAAAAAAAAACATTTGGAAATTTAGGACAGAAAAAAAAATGCTAAAAATTCCATATGCACTGTACGTCGTGTACCAATTCTACATAACTGAGCCAGGAACACAGCCAAACGCCTGGCAGTACTGCCTGGACACTGTCTCACAACAGTGGCAGTCATCACAGGTCACAAGTACCCAGAATGCAACTTGACGTGCCATTCTTGCACACTGGGCACTTTTCAGCGCTGAACAGGAACTCATAAATTAGCAGGTGGCCAATATATCTCACAATAAACCAGACCAGGTCACAATGATGGTGTATTTCCCCAGCATGAACAGATGTATCAGGGTTAGTTTATCTCTGATGTGGCAGCTATGCATCAACTAGAATGACACCTGCACTGACAGGACACAGGGCAATACTGAAGGTAAGAACAAAAAATAAATCCGTGAACAAGACAGAGACAGTGCTTCCACACTCAGGAGCAACACAATAAACAAGTCAGTGGAAGTTCATTCATTTCCTGTAGAGCCAAGCCAACGTGTGGACAGTCAACGAGCCCGTCGGCCAAGAAAAGTTGGCCACGGCTGAACACTTTGTAGTCATCACCTGTCGTCAGCAGCCAATCACATCTCTGTGCTTCCTTGTATTGATAAGATTTTGGTTCTGAGCTTAAAGTTCAGCGCATAATGAAAGTTGACCACAGCCTTTCAGGGATTCCCAGTTCTCGACAGCATCTGTTTGAAAGAAAGGAACGGACACCTAAAAATGCACAAGGACTGCATGCATTCTTGGGCTCGATGAACCCTTTTTGTGATTGCAGCAGCAGACATAGCAGTCCGCTGCTACAATCAGTCAGGATCCATTAAGCAAGCTGCTCACAGTGATTATAGACAGTATACAAGTAATTATACAGTCAAAATGCTGGAGGAATTCATAAATGTTACATGAAATGTTTTAAGAAATGACATTTAGCTTCAGAGCTCCAACCATGCTGCCGTTTTATTAATGGAAGATACTTAACCCATCATGGACAGGAATGGCAACTTAATTGTCATTGAAAGGCAGATGAAAGAAAGCTTTACTGATGCTTGCTGGGAAATCGGTTGGTTGAAGCAACAAAATAGTAATGGAATATAACTAGAGTGTAGAAGAAAATATGTAAGAGGTAATGAAGATGTTACTAAAGATTCCGAAGTAAATAAATTTTGAAGCAGAAATCGAGGAAAAATAGGACTTATAGCAATGCATGCATTGTGCAAAACAGTGGCAACAGAACTTTCTGAGAGAATACTTTCAGTACCCAGGTAAACATGATACAAAATATGCATCATATTTGCATTACTAGTTCCACAGAAGCCCAAACACACGCACAAAAATTGTCTGGGTGTGCAGAGTGGCTTTGTAAAATTATTTACCTTATCAAAATATATTCAGGAGACCAAAGGGAGAAGATACAACTCAACCAAGAACTTGCACAAAGGAAAAGCAGAACTAGACCCTCGCTTCACTTCCATCGAGATGATAAGGCTGCATCCAGACAGCGGCTTTTCAAAGTCAGTCAACATCAACACTGTTAGTCTACTCAGCTTCAGATACAACCGAGCAGCTCAACAAAATAGTTTCCTGAGGTAGCATAGTTCATTGATTATTCTGTTTGTATCCGCAGCAACTGACTGTGGGGGAAGCCTGTTGATATTGCAGGATACAGCTGGGAGTGCGTGAGCCGGAGCTTTCACTGTTCCACCGATGGTTTGACTGATTAAGGATTTTGAAGGCCAGGCAGCGTTCTGTTCAGGGCGGAGAAGCCTTGAAAATTGCATTTAAATGACAGAACAAACTATTTAAAACTCACAAAACTACCACTGCTGACAATAACGTATTCTTGGATACTTTTGAGGACTTTGATCAATATATCTCATTAGAATCAATTCAGGTTGAGGGATTTTCATCGACTTTACATCGACATTTAGCTTCAGAGCTACAAGTATGCTTATAGCAGAAAAACACAGCCTAATAAAAATAATAGATAACTCACTTTGAATTATTGTACTTGTTTGTACAGAAGCAAATGCAAAGACAAATCCAGATGTTCAAAGCCACATTGCCATGCAAGGTGTGCAGCAGCATCTGTTGCTGTAGGTGAAATGACTCAAGTCCTAGGATAGGTGGCGAGTCTTTTGTGACAGTGATGTAAACCGAGGTCCCCAAAGTAATCAGGGCTCAGATTCTGCTGGTAGTAGGTGATATTGAGCTCATATAATGGCAAACTGATATATTGGTCTAACCCTAGTTCAAGCCAGAGACTGGGAAAAAGAAAATAGCAAACCAGAGAGATAGATTAAGCTCTTTGGAGTATCTCCTGGGAAATAATAAGAGTACAGAGCAGGCCTACATCAGTCAGAATGTATTTTATATTAATGAAGAGCACTTCAGAATAATGCTTGATGGTATTCTGGTCAGCAGGAGACAACTACAAGCATCCAGAGTCTGCTGCACAATTCTCTTAATGCAGAGCTGAAGCCTCTGGTGGGCTGAAGTCATGACTTGTGGTCAGTTCCTTCTAGTGAGTGTCACGTCGAGCCTGGGTTGATAAATTAAAAAGAACTCTGTCATAGCGGTCCATTTATTTATAAAGGCCATGGCACAGAAACATCACAGCCCGTGCTGCTTTGTAATCAGTCGGAGACAAAGGAGAGCGAGGGGAAGACGTGTGGAGAATTCATTCTTCTGTTGTAGTTGTTGTACAGTCAGTGTATTACAAATTGCAGCCGATACTCAAAATAAACTTGCATTCAAGGGAAGGTGAAGTTCACATATCGTGTTGCCAGGCGGCAACAGAAGCCATTTCACGGTAATTCTCAAAATGTTTTCTGTGCATAAATGTAATAAGAATTTACAGTAGTAGAACACATCTGAGGGCTAGGCGTAATCCCGCAGCGGCTTTCATCATGCCATACTAGAGGCTGCCTTTAGTCTCTGATCAACACATTCTTTCAAGACAAAATCAAACAAGAACTCGAGAGGCAAGCGCACTTTCATCTTGTATTTAAAAAAAGAGACACATGCCAAAAATATCCTCTCAAAGAAAAGCGCATAAGGGCATGTCACTAAAGGTGGGGTCAATGGTTTGTGTACCCTCTGCCTCAGCTGCAAATCAGCCATGAACTCAACTCTGCACATGGAAGGAGGTCCGGCCTCTGTCATTTCCAGTCTCTGTCACATTTATCTGGACTTCTCTGAGAAAAAAAATGGTAAAAGGAAGAAGAAAAAAAAAGACAACTGGTGGGAAACTGAAGGGATGAATGTCAGGCGTTTCAAAGGGCCCGTCTTTAGTTCAGAGGTTGTGTAATGTAGTGCAGCGTTGAGGACTGAGGGCTACACAGAAGAAATACAACCGGTGTATTGTGTTGGAGGAGGGAGGAGAGCCGAAGCCACAGGGATGTGCATGTCAGGAGGGTGAGCTGGCCTCGGCTGCAGCCTGGCAGCACAACAGAGGGATGCTGCCTCCTCCTCCTCCTCCTCTTCTTCTCTTCCCTCCGTCCATCCTTCACCCTCCCTCTAAAAATATCAGGCCAGACCGAGACTCATGCCATTCACGGGCTTGCCAGCAAACTACAGCGTCTGCCACACTCCAGTCTCCCAGGGTACAGCGCACACGGCGGACCGACCACAATGCTGACTATCTTTCATACGGCTTATACTGCGCAGGAGTGTCTCTTTTCCTGAGATCCATTCTCTGTATAACAGTTCGATGCATCAAAGTTACATTTTAAGCTGCTGACAATTCAATGCAACATGGTGTATTTTACTTCTGCTACTGGTTGCAAGGAATTTGTGTATAAATAAATGCAGGTATTTGAAGATGAAGAAAGATGAAGGAAGGATGATTTTCCAGCACAGTGTACCTCCCCATTTCAACAAACAATCCCCATGAATACTCTTTCCTACAGCATTACTGCATTTTCGCATCATAAAAAGCCAACTGCTAATAACTTTGAGACGCTAGGTGACTCGAAGAGATGATGTCCTGAGCACATGGACAAGAAATTATCTGGGAGTTTTCTCTTCACCTCTCTAGTCCCAATTCTGAGGCACCGAATGATAATTCATAATTTGATGAATTTCCTGTTAAAACAGGATATTGGTGCGCCAAAACATAGGGAGGGATAGGGTGGGATAGTTCATGGGTTGGGATTGCTCAAAAATTTGTTATGGTGTTATCGGTTAGAATCTTACTGGTTGGAACATCTACTCCTATGCCAAGAAGTAACCACTGAAAAAACCCCACTATAACCACAAAAAAACAGTGTTTTCCAAGAAGCAGAAGTCGTGGGATTTTGATATAGGCCTTCTAAAAATGTAAGAAAATAAAAAATCTTGCCAAATTTTGTTGATTATTTTTAAATAGGCGTACATTATGACAAAGACAATTAGTCCGAAAGGTGGAAATACTTTTTTTCTTATCATTGTGACTTTGACATTGATTCATTCTTTCGTGGCATCAAAGACTTATTTTCTAACTTCCTTTACAAACTAACTTTAACTTAAAAGGATTAGAGAAAGAGTCAAAATAAGGAAAAATGGTGGTGTTGACAGGAATGTTAATCCAGGTTAGCGCCACCCTGGCTGGAGAATAATGCGCGAAATGTTGGCATGCACATTTCACAACAGGTACGACCATTCTTCATTAGTGGCCATTCACTGTGCATAGATAAATGAGGTCTACAAACACTCCAGGCCTGACCAAACATTTTGCGCATATACACTTACATCTAAGGTGTTGCACCAGAGGATGAGAAGGTAAAAGTCAACAGAGCACAATCAGAGAGTCAGAAACAGTTACAGACAATGGAGCAGCCAGACGCGAAGGCCTCCTAGTGTGATCTAGTGTAAATATCAGATTACTGTTGGTGTTTGATCAGCCGTGACATAGATGAGGCCTTCTCGTCAAAGCCTCACCTTGGGCCCAGAGCAATCATTCAGTATTATAACTAGAAGGCAGCAGCTGACAACTGCTTCATTACCGCCTGTCTGCTGGTACAGGAGAAGACCATGGGTGGATCCACAGCATAAAATGCTCCCTGACATCAAGGCAAAAGCCTAAATTAAAACCCTCCATAAAAACGAAGGGCAAAACTAGCCAATATTGGTCGAGTTTTTTTTTTTCTCCTTTTTTTTTTTTTTTATTGTCGATGGTAATTATAGCTCTGCAGTGGGCAGCAACATACTTGTGGAGTCCCGGTGGTCCATGGAGCTAGCATTTAGTGAGCGCCGCCCAAGGAAGCCGGAGGAAGAACAGGAACTGGGATGTGGGTGTAGGAAAGCACAGAGACAAACGTTTATACACACACGCCGATGACTGAAAGTGAATATGCTTAAGTAAGCCTATAATCTTCACCTTAGTCCCTGCCCTAAACAATCTCTTCGCTCTAAGATCAAATCGCCCTTTGAAGTGCAATTTCTCGACTCGGCCATGTTTACAGGTTTTATCGCAGTGTGTAAACTAGGTGAGGGGGGGCATCTATAAAATAAAGGGGCCCCCCCGCTTTGACAAGTAGAGGCTCTCCAGCTGGATGCCACCAAACAACCATTAAGATCTGTTTGGACAATGAGGAAGGACAATGAGGACAAATGAGATGGCGGTGAAACAGTCAAATAGAAAAAATAATCGTTTTGACAGAGACCACACCCGAGGTTACGACGTTGTTCAAATAACAATCCATGACACTTTTATATAAATTAAAGTCCATTTGGCTATAGCCAGTTTAAACAACGCAATGGTGATTCAACCAATTGCCAGTTCTTTCATATTTGTATTCCAAACACTGAGTATTGAGATGTCTTTCCCGGGGAAAACCTGCAGTGTACAGAAGGTGATGCATTCTATATTTTCTCCAGCAGTAACGGTGGTTTGATTAGAATTAGAACAGCAGAAGAACTCAGCAGTTAGCATGAGTGGCGGCAGGCACCATGGCTTAACAGTTAATCAAAAGACCACTTGCAGAAACTCAAACTCCATCAAAAGAAGGTCAAAAGAAAAACACAGTACTGGACACACAGTTTGACTGACAGGTGATCTCTACACCAGTACCACAGCAGTGAGCACTAAGCACCAGAGATGGAGACAAACCTCCATTCTTTTGTCAAATGTTTACAAGACTAACGGTTGCAACAAAATGAATTATACTCATTGTATTGGATTGAAAGAAATTATACTGTCATGCTCACTGTTCCAAACCATTCTCCACCAACACTGGTGCCTCTGCTGAGTACCAGTGTATTCTCCTTCCCGGGCCCCTCCTTCCAGATGACCGGGGAGTAAAAGTGCTAAGATGCCTTAAGGAGTATCACAGTCCCCAATAAAGCCACTGTTCACTACACCTCCATACATACAATACATACCCCGAGCAGTGTTGGTTACAAGGTACCCACACTTTCAGATTGATAGTAGTTTGGTAGTACGACTGTGGAATGAGATCAAATCACTCCAGAATTAAAGACTGTTATTCACGACAACAAATGACAGTGGATTACAATGTAACCACATGAAATTTGCAGTAATATCTATATGAACTGTTTAAGAAATTCCTTTTACCCAAATCTATCCATAATTTTGAGCAATTGCCAAAGTTTTCAAGAACTGGAATTTCAGTTTTAAAGTCTTTCCACAGGAACATCTGTTGGAACATCCTCAACACCTCAAACTTGCATCTCTGACAACTAAAATCTCCACTCTGAACCTCTATGACACATGGTGCTGGTGGTGATCCTGTTGCATGATGCCCCTTCCCAGAGAACACAGTTCTTCCCTTCTGTAAAACCTCTGTTGGGTGACCTACAAAGAGGCTGCAGGGAGGAGGGGTGAAGGGCAAAAGGGGATGTTGTGTCGCAGCAGCGAGGGATAGTGAGCGTAGGGTTTCCATGCAAATGTGAAATGTTTTACAATTTAAAGAGTGTTTTGGAGAACTCAGCTTAGGGGTTAAGACATGAATAGGGTGGTCAGCTACCCTCCCAATCCTGTGGCCTGCCCAGGAGGGGAATGGCGGGAGTGGGGTACTAATTACAACCCTGTCCCTTTTTGATCCTGCCGACAGCATGGCCGGCCGACCCTCAGGTAGAGGGGGGAAACAGCTGTAGGCCGATGGTTACAGCTTCTGGTCCAGATGTCACCACGAACACAAGCTGCAGGCCTGGGAAACTAACTGCAATCCCCCTCTGGTTCCTTCCACCAGCCTGTGTCACAGCTAACTCACGCCAAGCAGGTGAGGAGCACCGGGTTACCCTGGGTACAGTGGTGGTGAAGGACAGTCCTCACCCAACTGTAAAGGCATTTTCATGCCTCTAGTCTGTTCGCTCTGGTCCAAATCAGGGGATGAACTGTCACATTGCTTTGGTCTGAATCAAGGGACAAGCAGCTGTTTTGAGTGTTTTCAAACCTACAGTCGATCTGCTCTAAATCACTGGCCAAGCTGCCACTTTGTTGCATTTGGCTTGGCTATATTTCATGGCAAAATGTCAAGCAAATTGTAATTTATCAGTTAAGGCCACATGAAAGCAGTCTTTTCCTTCATTGATCACACACTTGGTACAGGAGATGACTTTGTTCTGTGGAACATTGGCATCAGCTGGGTTTGTGGATCAAAATAACTCAAAATGAACTAGGTGTGAAATTGCCCTTATTATTTCAAACCCTGAAGTGGTTTCTCCTTCAGATCGGAGGGTGACTTCTTGGTTTTTTTCAAACCAATCCTGCATCACTTCGTTTGGAGCAGGAGCATGGCATGATCATGTTACTAGCCAGTTCTCTAACCATGTGCTGTGAAAAATAGGTTAAAGGGAATCTAATATCACAGAAGTTTAATTGGGAAAACAGGAAATGTCCACGATTGCTGAACTTTAAAGAGTGTCCGTAAACTTTCCCACTTCTTCAAACTTAACTGTAAAGCCCAGAGAATAAAAAAGGTATTAATTGTTCATTTAGACTTTCATTCCATAAACAGTGAGGCTAATCCTTTGTTATACATGAGGATCACAAGAGGCACAATTCCCACAGAGTTGCACAGGCTAATCGACAAATGCAGCTGATGCTCTTAACCCTAGAACTGACTATGGCCTACAACTGCTATGAATAAGCAGAGAACACTACTGTCCCAAACATTAAGCGGAGATGTTCAGCCTGAAGCAACCAACGCCCAACCAGCCAGGTCAAGTGAGGTTCTTGCATATATGTTAAAGCCCGGTTCACAAGCTCACAAGACTGTAAGCTCTCTCCATGGCAGTTCCTTAAGCTGAAGCTTCAGAAATTGGCACAGGACACAAAAAAACAACCCACACAACTAAAAAAACAAAACACAATGGACCACATGTAATTAGGTCCTGAGTTGAGTGTTCTTGAAATAAGCTCTGGCCTGGCCCATGTCGAGTGTCACCACAGCCCTACAAATGGAGCAGCTCTCTTGCCAAATGAGACTTGTCCTCACACCGACACCGCAGGGCAACACGGAGAAGGGTCAGGCTGGCAATGTTGGATCACAGCCCAGGGTGAAGGGTGACAGGTTGCCTGGCAGAAACGACTGGCTCTGGGAAGATGGGTGGATGTTGCTCCCTCTAACAGGATTTACAGAGCTTTGTACTACCTTGATAGTACCATCCAGGAGAAGAGCCCATTCACACACAAATGACCCAAACACACACAAACATAGTTTGATCAAGGCACTTTTCATATTGAGCAAGTGAAGATCTTACTCTTTAGAATATTACAGAGACCCAACATTCCCCCATGAGCAAGCACTTGGAGACAGTGGTGAGGAGAAACCTCGAGCAGAACCGGGCTCTGGGTAAAGCGGGTCGTCTTGTAGCCAGAAGGTTCCTGGTTCAAATCCCTGCTCCTGCAGAGAGAGTATCGAAGTGTCCTGAAGAGCAGGTTGACACCTTGCTTGGCAGCCTCCGCCATCAGTGTGTGTCAGTGGGTGAATGTGAGGTACATGTTGTATAGAGCTTTGAGAGGTCAGTAGACTAGAAAAGCGCTTTATAAATGCAGTCCATTAATTTACCATTTATTTCACAAGCACACCACTGATTTGATAACATACCAGCTACTGCTGCATTGCCTTTAATTCTTCCATTTGATCATTGCTGGTATAGTGAAACCAAGACAACATAAATCCAATTGCAACAAACCATACTTCCATGTTTCATAGTTAACATCAACAACACCACACTGAAAATACCGTCATAGGTGCACTGAATTGTGACGGTTGTTTACTAACACACTTTCAATGCTTGACATAAATCTTTTTTATTATTATTATTAGCTACATGGACGAGAAACACTAAGCTTGAATGCCAGCTTAGTGCATCACAGCTTAGCGGGTTCCTGTACGACAGACCAAGAGCACACAAAGCACTGGCAGGCAGAGTGGGAGGGTCATCACGGCACTCGGAATGAGCGGGACAATGCTGCCGTCCCGCTATGTGAAGCTCTCCTCTAATTTCACATCCCACATTAATTTCTCGTTAAATCACACCAGCTGAAAATGAAGAATTTCTCCGGCTCTTGAATATTTCTAGGACTAATATTGTGTAATGTCTGACGGTAAAATATGGCTCGCTTTCCTTTTCATTTATGGAGTATTTTTCATCGGAGCGGCTGTAAGCTCTGGGCACACGGTGGAGATTCAAACCCAGCCTAATTAAATTGTGTTTTTCAGTCATCAGTCAGGCAGACGCTGAGCCTCACAAAACACCCCCTGCCGTGCCCAGCCAGTGAGGGTAATGGTATTGGCGTAACCCCTTGAGAAGCTCCCTGGCTCTCGGCAGCCCTGGACTACCCGTCAGAGAAGGTTAATTGTGGATTTAATTCAACCTAATGCCGGCTTGTACCGTGCGGTTATTGAGGAAACGGAGCCGGAAAAGACAAAGTCATCCCAGCTTCAGCATGCGTGCAGAGTTAGGCGGTGAAGTGAGGCAGGATGAGCGAGGGTGTGAGTTCCACAGTGAACAATAGTAAACCCGTTTCCAAATGTTAGGCCTAATTCAGTGTTGCTCTGGCAGCCTGCACTCTGTAGATAGCAAACCACTAGGAGCCGCAGAGCTGGCAAAACCAACCGGAACACACACCCACAAGGTTTCAGCAAGAGGTACACAAACACACACATACACACACACACTTGTCTTACTGTACTTTAAAGGACCTTAACCTTGACTTTTACTACTACACGCCTTAACCCTTATCCTGACCTATTCTTAATTGTAACAGGGACAGGAACACACTCTTTACACACATATGCTCCTCAGTAAACAGGCAAATCGCCCACTGATACAGTGACAGATTCCTAGCCTCGTCTCTTTATAATATGACATGCGGGGATCACTAGCCATTCTGCCTCATTAGCTCCAACCTCGGCCTCATTCAAACCGGCCAGTATGCATTCAGTGCCTTTAAATGAGTCATCGGCCACTATAGCCCACTATAAACAAATGGAGCGAGTCCATTGACTGTAATGAAGTCTCTCCATTTCCTAATGAAACATTGTTTTCAGAGGAAGCCCTTGTGGTGCCAGGGAGTGCATTAGCCAGCAGCGCTGCAGAGGAAGAAACCTCTTATTGTTCTCAATAGTGACAGCCAGCGACCACAGTGAATGCACTGTAGCATCCAATCTAATGGCTTTATTAGCTCAACTGTTGATCTGCGGAATCAATGCAAACACAGATGTCTTCTGTCTCTCTAATCCTTTGTACCGATCCCTCCTTTGTACTCTCATATTGTCCCTAGAGCTAAATACCTGGCATACTGACTATTGTACTGACATATCAGGCCAATATTGTCCTTTTATCTAAATCCATGTACATCCAGTCCACTTCCAATGTGATGGGCATGATGTACTGATTACATAATGCAATAACTGTCTGCAGGAAGATCTATGGGAAAACCTTTGCTAGTAGAACCCTAGTGTCAAGAGGTTATTCAAATATTTCCATGTCACTTTGTATGTGTGTGTGCGTGTGCGTGTGTGTGTGTGATGGCCCTCTTAGACCCCTCTATTCCACCAGGGGTCCAGTTCACTCATTCACTCACCAAATTACAGCAATTAGTTTCAAAAGAAGCCCCGGAGTCCAGATCCTTTGACATCAGGCCTACATTCCACCGAGCCTCTCTCTCTCTCTCGCTCTCTCTCTCTCTCTCTCACACACACACACACACACACACACACAGCACTCATCACTTGCAGGAAGACGGAAGGAAAGGGAGTTGCCATGATGCATGTCTGTTGTTGTGTACTGCAGTGATTTTAGAACCAAACAATGGCCCTTATCCGATAAACAAGTGAGAGTAATGGAGAAAATGAAAGCAATAAAATACATTGTCAGCGAAGGAGAACTTTGGGCCTTGGCGGCTTATAAAAGGGAAGTCTGAGACTCTGCTTTAATGGGCCAGCTACACAAGGTTTTACTGGGAGTCCCAGCCACGACAGGCCCTTTTAATACAACCTTCCAAGGGGATTAATAAATAAACTGTAGGAGCTTTCTAAAGATCCACCAAAACTTATTGCTGTATAGGAGAAAATGACCTTTATTTAAAAATAAATAAATAAAAGACAGTGGCGATCCGGTGCACGGTTGGCAAATGATTTCCATTCAAAGTAGGTCTGTTGCTTCTACCCTATAAAAAGCCCATTTTCCCATGACAATCATATTCATCTCCCAGTCCAATTAAAACACTGTCTCTCTATGCGGCAGATTAGTGTGAGAATATCATGCCTCGCCTGAGGACAGAGTGACTTTTATGTTGCTTCTTAAACCATGCACAAAGAAAGAGATGCGTTACGGTGTCACAGTGAATTCACGTTGCATCCACGCTCTGATTATAAGCTTCCTCGCTAC
>OMLF01057613.1:9293-38716 GCA_900302615.1 Holocentrus rufus | reverse complement strand
CCAGCCCCCACCAGTCGAAAAGTATCTCCACCATCCCAGCGGTAACGGGCCGCCACCACAGCTAAACTGCACCCAGCGACAACCAACTCCCCCCCGCCCGTCCGTCCGTCCGTCCTCACAGCTAAACCAACAGAGGGAGGTGAAGGCATCGCCGCTGCTTCTGTTGATGACATACCCGCTCGCTCGCCAAGTCACCAGATATGTAATTATACACACACACACACACACACACACACACACCCAAAGCAGAGCAGCTGTGGCCATCTGGATGACACTACAGCAGTTTAACCCTCTCAGTCACTCACCCAGCAGGGTTCAGAGACCACGGCATCTACTCTCCACCACTGAACAACAGCAGCATAAATGAGGCATCCAGTTACCACTGGCAAGATTAATTTGAGGATAATTTCCCTCCAAACCTGACCTGTTGCCTTAATAGCGTTTTATGTGCCCATATTTAAAGTCTGCCTGAAACTGCTTTTCAGACAATTTTATTTTACCAGCGTTGGCTGGTGATGTGTTACAGCTCTGTTCCTTCCTTTTCCTGAAAAGAGAATTGTATTAATATACTATTGCAGTGATTGAAGAGAGGTTGTAAATGCAAATTTTGAGGGTGCAATGGAAAATCTAAAGACTATTGTAATGAATAACTGCACCTACAGAGGTATGAGTGAAGTCATTCTAGTAACAGGGCGCCCCGGTGGATCACCTGGGGCACCTGGAACACGCAGCACTTCACTTCAGCACTTCAAGGCTAAGGCTAGTCGCAGGGTTTGATTCCAGCCCATGCCCTTTCTGCATATCTTCACCTGTCAATCTAAAAAAGGAGAAATGCAAAAAAAAAAAATCCTAAAAAGAGAAGTGAGCAAGCAATGAGTAATTTATTGCTTTTTTTTTAGTGCTATGACCCAACGCTGTGTGCTAATGACTGTATTTTCAATGGCATTTCTGAATTTTGAGCAACGGAGGGAAAAAAAAAAAAAAAAAGAAGAATCAGCCTGATTCAGCCTCATCAAGTCCCGCTGGGTTCAAGAATAAATTGTCAGCGCTCCAAACAAAGAGCTTTCAGAAATGTGGCTTGGCTCATTCTTGGTGCTATAGGCCTGTATTTCTGTTTATAGGGCCCTGGATATAAAAAGATGAATGGAGATGCACATAATGAGGAGTAATGACGGCCGGGCCTAACCAATAGCAAACAGACAGCTGTTCGGCCCAATTAACCAAACTGAATAGCCTAATCTTGCCACTTTACACCAAATATGGGGAGATAATTGCCTGTCTGGCCGGCCCTCCGTGGATTTCTACAGGAAAACACTGGATTGATATTAAAATGACAACAAGAGAATACGCACTAGTTGTTGGTTTGGAAAGGAAAAAACAATCAAAATCAGTCATATAGGACAATGCTTTCTGGGTGAAAGGCTGACTGCAAGAAAAAGGGAAGGAAGTTACAAGCAATTGTAATATATGTACTTGTGTAAGAATTTATTTCCGAGAGTTTTACAAAGGAGTAAAACAGCAACTCAAACTGAAATGCGGTAAAGGTAAAAAGAAAGGTAAAAAAAGGTAAAAAAAAAAAAAAAGGTAAAAAGAATCTAGCATAATTAAGACAAGAAATATAAAGTAAACTGTAAAAGGGAGGTCAAAGCAATTAATAAAAACAGTCTAGAAAAATGAGTTTTAAGAGCTAATAAAAAGATGATACTGAATTTAGCAACCTGAGCTCCCCAGGTAAGGCTTTTCAAAGTCAAGGAGGCCTGATGGTAATAAATCAAATGCCTCTTTGATTTGCATATAGATTTTGGAACAGCTAATAGAGACTTCTTGTTTTGCATCTATACTGTAGAACAACCAGTAGGAACCTGCCAGAGAGCCTAAGGCTGCAATACAGCACACACAGAAATAGGTCTGTTAATCCATGCAAAGATGCTAAAAGCGGGGTGATTGGTTTTGGAAATACTTCACATTTCTGTGCATCATGAATTAATTACACTCCTTGAATAGCAAAACACGGAGAACAGACACAGGGCTTGGACCGCATTCCTGCGCTGTTTTTTCCTCCTGGTTATGGTAATTCAGAGGCCGACCCCTGTGCAGTCAGCAGATGGCACAGAGACGCCGGTCATCCCACCAGGCTGCTGGCCAGGGTTTTAAAAAGCCCCTTTACCAGAGTGGCTTCGTCGGCGTTTGGGGCGAAACTTCGAGGCAGAGCGGTGACAGCCCCGGCCCGAGGTGGCCTGCGGTATTCCTGCTTAATTAATCTGACTGGGGTTTGTCCAACATGAGGCTCTGAAGATGGATACAATGACTGACGCTTTTGGACGGCCAAAAACTACAATCCTGTGTCACCATTTTCATGCCCCCCTCCCCCAAAAAGGCCCAAAATCCTAAGTATTCTGTTTCCTCATGAAATTTACTCTTCAGAGTGGAAAAGCCTTTGAGGCAGCATTTTGGCCATCATGGGACAGTGAACTCTCCACTGAAACCCAGGGTTATATACAGTATAATCAAGCATACTTGTACAGAGTCCAAGCAAAATATGTCATTATCAGTTCAGAGTAACATTTTCCCGGAAAACAGCGCTGTACTGAACTCAATACATAATGAAACTAGCTGCATCATATCCATCAGAGACAGATGACACAGGCTAAGCCCTATCTAATGCTTAATAAAAGCTCAATATCAGCCCAAAACATCAGCAAACTGCTACACCAGGCTGATGCAAAATCCAACTAAATTGCGGCTGGCAAATTAAACCTTACAGCTGAATTACTCACATGAGTACAAGTGGTTTGTTATTCCTTCTTTCAAAAGACAAGGCGAAAAAAAAAAAAAAAACCTGGGCGAAATGAGCTCTGAAAAAAGAGAGGAACTGAGTGAACCTAAAGAGGAGGGGAGAGAAGGGGAGGGGGGCGACTGAGGAAGGAGAGAGAGAGTGGGAGAGAGGTGGAGGGAGGAGGGAGGAAGAGGACGACGCCAGGAGCATGACGAGGGCCTACGGTGGCAGCGCTTTGGAGTGCCAGTAAACGCCAGCAGCTCTGGCCAAGCAGACAGACAGGAAAGTGGAGCGAGGGCTGACGGCTACAACAGAGGCAGGAGGAGGAGGAGGAGGAGGAGAGACCAGACAGACAGAGTAACGCTGAAGAACGGAGATCCAAGGGAAAGCTGAGGGAAGATGAAGAAGGAAGTAGCACTGTGGAGATAGCTGGAGCTTCAGTACGAACCTACTGAGACGGCTGCAAAAGACTGAAGTCAATAATGAACTTCATAAGCGGTTGATAATTTCATTAAATGCGTCCTGGAGGCCGTCCATGTCAGCATCACCTCTAGAGGGTGTATGCATGCGAACTGGGATAATGACCGAAAATAAATAAATACATGAAAAGAGGAAGGACCGGAACACACAAAAGCCGCAGCCAGACAGCTGAAAACATGACACAAATGTCAAACAGTCCGCCATGTGTTGAGCTGGACGGTTTTAAACTGCTTGCCAAACTGGCGCCAGGAGCCAAATGTGAAACCATTTAGACCCGAGAAAAGACGGACACTCCACCAACATCAAAACCTGCTTCGGGGCAGTCCAGATGAGGCGTGGGAACGCGCTGCTTGGTGGGTTGTCTCGTTTGCTGCGGTATCGTACGAGCTAATTTTTGGATGATTAAACCGGTGCTGAAGTCAAACTTTTGGTAGCGTGACAGCGCGAGAGGGAACGGAGAAGAAGGGAAAAGGGGGGAAAAAAGGCCTGCCGTCTGCTTTCACCATTCCTGGCAAGAGCTGGTGAGGAGACAATTAGAGAGGAGAAAAAAAAAAGAAAAGAAAAAGGAGGTGGTGTAAAAAAGGAAAGCAGGAGCATGAGCTGGCAGTGAGCTGGACGGCAGCGCAGTACAGTAGGGAGGAGCCTGGCTGAGGCTCTCTCTCTCTCTCTCTCTCTCTCTCTCCCTCTCTCTCTCTCTTTCTCTGGACAGACAGACTGGGCCAGGCCGGGCCACAGGGGTTAACCTCAGCCTGGGATTAGGGAGCTGGCCTGTAGCTGGGCTTTCCGAGAAGAACCAGACAACGATAGCCGCTAATGCCTTAATGTTTTCAAAAGATATTCCCACTCTGAACTGCCAGATCACATACAAAGTGCTGGTAGCTCACAGGGTCAGGCTGAGATATGGGGCAGATATTAACCATGACAGACAGGATGCAGTATTTGATTGGTTTTGATCAATTATTATTGTGTAATTTAACATGCAGGGGTATTTTTCATTCTTACTGTCCCGGGTTTCAATGGAGAATTTTAGTGTCTCATGGTCAAAATGGTGTTTGGGTGGATTTTCTATCCTAGAAAGAATAAAAATCTGGTGGAAACACAACATGAAAGTATCAGGCACAAAACTGGTGAGACTTTAGTATTAAAAACACTCACTTATATCGACCTTAAAAATAATCCATATTGGTTGAACTTCTTTTTTTGTTCTTCAGAAAATACATGGGCCATGGGCTTTTGCCCAGCAAAAAATAAACAGCTCTTTTTAACAAGCGGCAATTTTGACAGTAAATAGCAGGTAAACACAGGTGTTACTAATTTTTATTTAATGAAGGTTCTGTTCCATTTAGGTCTAACAGAGCCAGGATCCTGCTATTGTTCATGCTGGCTCACTGGAAAGACTCTGCTACACTTAAATGGAACAGAACCTTCATTAATGTTATTAGTAACACCTGTGTTTACATGCTATTTCATGTTGAAACGGCTGCGGTGAAAAAGGGCTATTACAACCAAAACATATAGAAGAGGTTTGTTGTCCGCAAAATTTCTGTGGCTATATTTCTAGACATGATGTTCATGTTAATGTCAGTGTCTGTGCCTGTTGAAGGGTTTTCGCGATGAAATAAGTAACGCTGGCAAATGAACCCATTAATCAGTCAGTGTTGTGGTTCTCAATGGAGAAAACAACCTATCTACAAAACACAGGCGCCAATGACAAGTCTAGGTGTGTCGCTCTGTGGTAGGAGTGAAGTACATGCAACACCACATTACTTTTTTGCACTTGTTTTGCCCACACACACAGACAGACACACACACACACACACACAGAGCGGTCAGGATGGCATAGCAGTCTAAGTCACCAGGGTTTCTGGTGACCAAATGGAGGTATGGGTTTAAATCCCTCCTGTGAAAAGCTTTGATTTCATTGAGCTGGTTTGCTTGTGATTTCACACTTTTCACCCTGTAGCAACATGGCTGCACGCTCTGCTTTGAGTACGTGTGTGTACGTGTGTGTGTTTTCCCACGCACACTGACTCATTCAACATGCAGCGAAACCAAAACTCATCACTGGATGCAAGCAAATCGAAAACGAACATGTCATCGCCGTCACAGTTACAACACAGTGATCTGATAACCTACATCAGGGTGCAAAGCGGGCCAGGCTGCATCCAATCAATGGCTGCCACCACCCAGTCAATGCACTGCCGTTTTCCATCATACAACAAATCGTTACGCTACAACCTATTTTCCCCCGACTAATTCTGTCATTTTGGAGGCATTAATCACAAATAACACACGGTGTGAGCGAACACACCTAGATGCCTGCATGGATCTGGCTAATCCGCATATTCAAGTCTCAAAAAATATGTGCAGGCTTCAAACGCATGAGGCGCAAAAACTTCAAATCCATCAAACATTTTGAAAAAACGGCTAATCCTGAAAGGTGCAACCTGATATCTCTTAGGCGGTAAAGAAGGAATAAGAGCCGCTAGTGCTCAATACACAGTGATTTCCATAGTGTTGAGATAGTTCTTCATCCAGTCAGCTGCAAAGAGCTTACCTCTCCCTTTTAGTACTTTTATCTCACCTGGGAAGCCAAAACGGAGGCACATTAAGCCGTGCTGTGGCTGTGCACTGAATAAATAAACATAATTGTGTGGTTTTTTTCCCCTGGTTAATATTGCGAAAACAGAACATGTTGTGATTTGTGGAAACTGCAACAGTCAATATTACAAAAGGCTGATACGCGTAGGCGTTGCTAAATGTCTTCCCTCTTCTCGATAAAAGACCGACTGTTTTTTTTTGTTTGTTTTTTTTCCTGTCAAAACCAAGAGTGCCTCAACATAATGATTTTTATACCTGGAGAAAATATCTGTGGTCATGGTATTTGGTCTCTTGATTCCTGGCTTCCCAGGGCGCCCGTGGTTGTTTGGAGAAAACCTTTATCACTCCTTGTATCTCTCCTCTCAGGAGTCAATATTGCAATCTTGATATTTGCTTGATTCATTGCCCAGCCACACTATATAGCAAATGCAGGCCTATGAATAGCAGTAGATTAGACTGCTCAGTCAAGATTAGTCTCCACAGCAACAAAGACGCTTCCTGGAAGTGGGAAGGAAATCTTCTGCACTCCGTCTCATTCTCCCGATTGTCGATGTGTGGACATAATCATAAACAGTGACGTGACAAATTCCTACTTCAATTTAATAAATATTCTGACAGTTACCAATGGAAAAGTGGCACTTTTGTTATCGCCCAGGCCAGATTGAAGCTGAACTGTCCCAAAACTAGGATTATTCCCATCCCTTGATAAGATGAGAAATGGCAGAAAACTTTCTCTGGGTGTATTTACTCCCACTGTTTTGATTAAGAAATAGCAGAAAAAATGACCACAAGCATATCTGACATCAACATCATTTGGTTTCTTGATCACTCACAGGGGAGGGAACTGATATTCTGATTTCTAGAGAGAAGCGAACACGTCAACCATTGCTGCTCCCAGTGAGTAATAAGTAATGATATTTGAATGAATTGAGTAATGAGTTTTTTTTCCTCCTCTTGCCCACAATTGCCACTGGCTATGCCTGTCTCTCTGCATCTGTGATTGGATTTGCTAACCAGCTCGCACTACAGGAGGACCTCCAGGTTTGAGTCAGTATCATGATACAGACCTGTGTTTGGAATTCAGTGACCTTCATGGTGCCGGAGCAACAGAGAAAACTTACACTTTGTGCTTAATGAGCCAATTCATCCAATTTACACAGTGCAATCTAAATTTGTCTTTATTTTGGCACATGCATGCCTGTGCAATACATCATTCATGACGTGCAATTTCTTCTTATACCACATGTCACTTGGTGCACTGTGTGTGCAATATATTATTATTAGCACTGTGTTAACAGTGGACAAGGACACAATGTGGACATAAGTGCATACTGCTCTGTGGATACTGATTAGTGCAAAAATCTGGTTTTGAATATGCTGCACGTGTGGGGAGGAGGCACAGAAATTCAGAATATTTATTGCTCACTGTGTCAAATGTTCATTTGCACTGAGGGAATATGGTGTTTTTACTAGTTTTAACTGCAGTGTCTTTTATGCTGTTTTCAGTGTCAAGTTTGCTGCTGCTGTGACAATATTATTTCCCTCTGGAATAAATCAAGTCTAATTCAAAGTCAAGTCTGTCTCCCTCTCTCTACCCATCTCTCCTACACACACACACACATATTCACATGTGCATCAAGGGCACTCACAGACAGATACAAACACCAATACAGCGTCTGTCCTTCTACCTAGTGGTCAGCCTCCCCATCTCTTGCAAAGCTTGGCAACTGACACACAGACTCACTTATGTGTGGTTTATTTTTACAAGTACGAACACAGCCATAGCGATGTATTGTAAGCAATTATAAATTGCGGCCTATCACAGCCATGTTTACAATTTTAGCCACATTTAAATGTGGCTAAAATAAATGTGTGTCACATTTATTGACACACACATAGAAGGGGGCCGGGGTTGCTCAGCAGCATTTCAACCACATTGAGATCATAACGGATGAAATCAGGAACTCTTTTAACTGTGAGGCAATCCTCCTGCCCAGACTGCCTCCATCGGCTTCATGTAATAAACGGAAACAATAGCATGATTGTATCAGAGGTGGGTCAATTCTATATTTAAAAAGACAAAGAGACAATTCATCAAACAATAATCTACTTCCTCTTACAGCAACTGAATAACTGAGTGAGGAGGAAGAGGAACTGTGGCGTGTGTGGAGATGCCATTACGACAGTGTCTACAGAGGCTTGCAGCCTGTCAACAGATGATCCTGAGCCCATCGTCTTTGGTAACCTGTCAACACAAACACGGTCTACTGGAGAAATAACCCGAAATGCACCACGGTATGAAAAAACAACCTAATTGCTAAGATTTACGTAAGACCATGCAATCTCGGTCTAGCCCTTCTTTCCTCCCTACTGAGGGCGTTCAGGGTGAGTTGAGTCGGAGTATCGATCAGCCCTGACAGCGTAAGAAAGAGAGTAATGTGAGAGGACATGCGAGCGCTCAGTGAGCCATGGAGTGAAATAACCGCGGCTGGTAAGATTTCAACAGTTCTCATGCCTGCGTAGTAAACAACCCTGCGGCCAGCGCAGCTTGAAGCAGCTGTGGCAGAGGCTGCTAAGAAGGCAGCGGGGGTCAGATAACAGATAATGCTGAGCTGTGACAAGACACATCACACTGCCACGATGCCGCGCCAGAGACTGATCTGAGGTCGGCATGGTCTTGTTCTCAAAAATGGACAAAGCAATCTTCAATCTGACCTAAAGACTTGTCAGCTTTGTTCGTTAGCAAGTCACTGCTTGCTTGGCTGCTCGTGGCACTTTAGGCTCTTTGTGCCCTCATAACAAGAAAAGAAACTTTCACTCTGACCAGTTTCACGTCCAAAAAATCCCCCCCCAAAATGACAGCTTCAATGTTTTCCTCAGAAGCGGGTGCTTGTCAGGGCAGAAAAGCCCCAGAAACAGCATTTAAACCATCATGTGACACTAACATTCTCCACTGAAATGCCATTGTACAGATGAAATTCTGTTCTATTTTAGCAGCTCCTCCAAAACCAATTGACCCAACCCATATTAAACAGTAAAGGACACTTTTATAATATCTAAATGTTGAGTTTGTTTCCTTACTTAACAATAAAACTGACTAAATAACATGTCTAAAGAAAACAAGGTTTCATTGTTTGTCTGGTTTTACTGACTTTTTATATAGGCGGGGCGGTCCGGGAACTTCCATCCTATGGGACACTGTCTGGCCCACATCTTATTGTTTTATTAAAAGGCCAATATCAACCCCATATACTGGCCAACTGATGTATCAGTCTAACCCGAAGACACCTGTCACACAGAACCTATATAGATGGGGTCAAAAAGGCAACTTAGTATGCTTGCCTCAGGCCAGAGTCCAGCCTGATGACCAAGCAAGGGAGCCAGGATTTAGGATTTCAACTACGGCCTGGGCTGACAAATACATTCACGTTATTTCAACTAGCTATTGTTTGCTATAAGAGCTGCATTCTTGCAACTGAGCGCGCATTGTTAACTTAATGTGCTGTACTGTGCTGTGTGGTGTGATCCTCTTATGCAAGCCACTGCTAGAGTCCTGAGACCACATGTCGGAAATAGAAGCTGTTTGGGCCGGCGACCAAAACGTTAGATGAACCATCCTTAATCAGGCAGGCTTAAACTCCTACCCCAGGTACAGCATTACTCCTGCGCAGCCGGGGCGAGAGTGATCCGATACCGGTGATTTCCTCTACCACTCACCTCAGAAACCTGTGCAAAACTCGAATTAGAGGAACCAAATGCACAAGTGAAACCACTGATCTCACTCGTGTGCAAGAGTATGTTCACAGCAAAATGGAAAATTACAAGCAATCCTTCAACATATTAAAGTAAGCCACAAAATAATGGTGGGAAGACACCGACAGACAAAAATGTGCGAGGCGAAGATGTTGATGAAAGATGAAATTGTCAAGTGATGTGTTGGCCAGTCAGGTGCCTTTGCTCATTTGTGATAGGCTGTTGAATCGCATTTTTAGGTGCAGACCTACACAGCCTGGGGATATAAGGGTACTCAATGTAGAGGAGTTGATATGTGCCTAAAACATCCTGTATCATCTAAAGTCTGGCTGGTATCGTTCCTCTGGTCTGAGCAGAGGCCTTATGATTTGATCACAAGCTTGTTTTAGTCACTTGATAGTTTCACCACCCTATTATAAAGGGTTAGGGTTAATAAGTAGCTCTACAAAGACTGTTCTCCTTTTCGAATACAAATATAGCATTTCTTACAAACTAAATTTACAAAATACACAGCATTTTATCTACATGAATTTAGACTTCCTTTCTTAAGCACCTGTCTGTAACTGGAAGTGTTCAAAAAAAGAAAATGCGCACGTGTTTGAGGGCAGCTGCTTACTCCACACTTTGCTGAACACCTACCCCATGAAGAAAGAGGAAAAGCAGCCTCGCCGCCACATTTCTCAAATTAGACATTAAGCCATGTGCAGCAGGCCGTGAAAAGCGAGGCCAATTAATATGGACAAATTGAATTGAGATAGGTACG
Organism: Holocentrus rufus; assembly: GCA_900302615.1. Classification (NCBI taxonomy): domain Eukaryota; kingdom Metazoa; phylum Chordata; class Actinopteri; order Holocentriformes; family Holocentridae; genus Holocentrus; species Holocentrus rufus. Next base: position 28,343 of record OMLF01057613.1, on the reverse strand, counting down.
GGAGAAATGGGAATACAGTTAGGTCTGAAGAAAAGAGCTACTAAGGCCCGAGCACAACGGCGCTCTTGTTCCCAGGGTGAGAGCACATCCAGTAGTGCACAGTCAGGAAGCCTGCCGCAGGTTTGGCAGGCATGCAAGCCACTCAGGAGAAATTAGGATTAGGCGGTGGACTCATACTTCTCAGCAGTGCAGGCTTGTGATTCCCATTAGTTGTGTTCTAGCTTGTTTGTGTGTTGGCATGCAGGGTGGGGATGTAATGGTCTCTTGTTCTGATGCTCCTGTGGGAGGCGAGGCTATTGCTCCCCTCAAGGACATTACTACCACTGCTAATAGGGAAAGCAGGCCACAGGGTCACTAAAGACCAGAGACTTTATTTAGCTGGGTGCCACCTTGAAATGAAAACAGGAGGCTTGGGAATGGGAAAATGAGAAAGCGCTCCACTGACACTTTCAAAATCTGCCAGAAGGTTTGCAGCTGTACAGTCTGACAGAAACTGAATCACTGAGACTGCACCAGGAAGGAATAAAAAAAAAAAAAAGGACACAGCTGAAGGCGTAAATCAAGAATTCCCAAATAAATGAGACTGGAAACTCTGCGAGGCTAGTCGCTTCCAGGCATTTAATCAGAGGAGGAGCACTGCCTCTGGAAATCAGAGTCACACAGACAGACAAAACACAAGGAAGTGGAAAAAGGCAGCAGTCACCATTCACATAAATAGAACTGATCGCTAAATCCCCGCGACAATAACAATCCTAAGATTCACTAGTAACAGAGAGAGAAAGAGGTGAAAGAGCACAAGAAACAATGGTTCATCCTCATTGTAATGCAACACAACATTTTCGAGCTACCTACCAAGCACTATCCAGCAAACCTGAAGCTACAGTAGAGATATCTTTGCTTTCTCTTAAAGAATAAGAGAAGCCCATTCCAAAACCGAGGATGTTGAAGGACATGATGTCTTTCTAGAGAGAAGAGATCATCTTGTCCAAGAGCACCATATACAGCAGGAGTACTCTAAATTTTGATAACTGTGGGTCAATTTAGGACCCAACATTGGAATGAGGGCTGCCCAAGAAAAAAACTGAACACATAATAAGTCATGGCAATTGTGATTCATATGAGAAATGTATGTTGTTGTTTTTTTTTTGTGGAGGAGAAAAAATTATCCCATTTATCCATTGTCTGTGAACTTTATCATTGGTATCATAATGGCGTTTTATGGTAAACTCCTTTGCATTGCATTCACCTGCCTGCAGATTATCCGACCCGTGAGGTACAACGAAGTAAGCGCTGCTCCATTTCACCTGAAACTTCCTTTTCTCCTCACTGACAGCAACATTTTTGTGCAATGGGCCCACCTCCTCCATCTCGATAACCGGCTAACGTCCCTGCAATGATGAGATCTGTCTCCCGAGTCGGCATCTTGGGAGCCAGTTGCCATGCAACCATTCCTAACTTGACAACTTAGCCCAGGGAACATAGTTTTACCATAAAAGCAAAGTTCTGTGTGATGTAGGTTGGTTATTAACTGTTGGACCCGGAGCAAATATAACGCATGCATTTCATCATGTCACCTTAACTCATCACGAGCCACCAGAAACATTTCAGAGGGCCACCATTGACCCGCGGGACACACTTTGAGAATGCCTGATATGCAGTATATAGTGCCCATTCTCACTGATATGTCTTGCATGGCAAAGATGTTCTGCATGGAGAGCCAGAGCAGTGCCCCAAAATGCACCACATCGTTAACACAAGCCACATAGTTTGCAGAAGACACTTCCCTGTCACGACGAGTACATTGAAAAAAAAGGCACAGGGAATTAAAAAAAACAACCAATGTGATTATGGACAAACACAGAAAAAGTGACACATGTACAGAATAATAGGCATGCAGCCTCGACAACATGCAATCATGACTTGAAACCAAGACACACAGAATAGATGTGGCTCAGAGGCAGGCCCACCCACCGCGATGACGACTTTTAACGCCTTTCACTGGTTCCTACTAGACTCATAAAATGTTTATCTCATTAACTCAACATCCTCACTGACCCCAATCACCCAAAGAGTCACCGGGCTGCATACCATTTTATATCTGCTGCAGTCGAGACACTGAGAGCGTTTCATGCAGCAGAACTGTAATTCATGCAAATTCATCTCTTTTGGCCTCCGTTTATATTTATTTCTGAATTGCGCCTGTAAACATTTATTTGCTCATTGGGCCTTGCTCATTGGGCCTAATTTTAGCACGGGGCGAGAGCCTTGCTGAAAAGAGACAGAGTAGCGGCACACATAGAGCGGCGGCCACAGGATGTCTGAAAATACACGAGGTTCACCACATAGTGGGCTGTCTGAAAAGTCTGACGAGGAGAAGATGGAGGCAGAAAACAGATCGACACACAGAGGCAGAGAGAACGGGGGGATTCTCTGGGCCAATCTATACATTCCAGTCTAAAAGGATAGGTCAATGGTTCTACTCAAATATGGGGGGGGGATTACGTGGTGTGTTCTTAATTTAAGTTATGTAATGATTTAATGCACAATAATAAGAGTATACCTCCATATTCCTACATACACATGAAATCTGATCAAAATGTTGCTGTGCTCGGGCTCTCAATACATTTTCAACCAACTTGAGCATCAGTTTTGTTTCTGGATGTGCTTTCCCATCTTGCACTGGGCCTTGGCAAGGGAATTTACACCATCACTCATCTCAGATGTATAAATTTGTACAATCAATTCTACTGTCAATTGTCAATTTTGTGCTGTTATTGTGTTTTTTCAAAATGAGTAAAATTCCCTACTTAAACTCAAGAGGATGGTAATACTACTACTAATAATAAATATCCTTTTGCTGCATTCAATTAGGGCTTTCCATAGATACCCAGTGTAGTGTTGATCAATTATAAAATAAATATGTAGTCAATCAAACTGCATCATATCTATCATATCAGAGGTGAATGACGCTGATTGGCTCATATCTGAACCTTAACAGAAGGCCAGCATCAGCCCCATATATTGGCAAACCATCTACTCAGCAGCTGTTTAGGCTAGCACAGCCTCTGGATTACATCAGACAGAAAACAGAGGGCCTTGAACGGAGAACAGCCAACGAACCAAATGCCATCAGAGAGGGAGGGAGAAAGTAAAGAGTGACTGGGATGGGGAGGAGTGGGGGTGAGAAACAGCCTGCGAGATAAGAGCATGTTGAGGCATTGTACAGAGGAGTATAAGTGTGGGTGGCTGACTTCCTGTGTATTGGTCTCATGAGAAAGCCTGTCTTATCTAGAAATATAGGCCTTCTGAGACCGTCCACAAGTAAAAGTGCTGATGCCAGAGCGAGACAAGGGCAGACACAGTGTGAAACGGCGCTGACAGTTGGGTGTCCTCGGCAAACTGCGAACATACTCCCGACATGTGGGTCGCCTCGTGTCACCATGTCTGAAGAAGGCTAATCTTTGAGTGACTGCTAATGGAATATGGCACTATGGCTCCCTGAGGCGTCTCAGGCTGGACGTGATCCTGTTAACAAATCTACAAAGAGGCACATTTCGGTTAGCACGGTACAAAGTTACCGCCTGCCTAGGACAAGTCAGCCAGTGACACCCGCCGCACTGGCCACTAACTTTTTGAGATGGTCACTTAAATACATTTGACGGTATTTGCCCTTTTTCAAAGGTTGCCAGTGCTGACAACCATGGACGCTCTCTGACCAGTCGAATCAAAGCAAAATGAAGGCTCTGATTGGCTGCTTGCTACACTGCTATAAACAAAGCAGGGGTGTCTAAACTTTTAACAACTTTTCCCCCCGCCTGTCCCCTGTCTGAATGGTTGACTGGCCCAATGCTGGCTGAAAGTTACTGCTTTTCCCATGTGGTAACGCAAAACCAAAAAGAAGAACTTAAGACAAAGAAAAAAGATTTGTTGTTTAAGTGACTTGAGCAACTTTAAAATTACAGCCATAAATCTTCTCTTGTCTCTTCACTGAATGTTTCACACATTACCTGATTCTGTACACTGGCTCTGGATTATTAAACTATATCAGCTCCTATACCTACAAATAACAAAAAAAAAAACAACTATCATTTTACAATAAAACAATCACACTGATGCATGTGTGTGTAATATGCTATAAAATGATGTTTGCTGACAATGTTTTCACAAAGGTAGAAGATCAATTAAGGAGGCAGAAAGCTGAGGTATATAAAAAAATTTAAATAAAATGATAATTCATCAATTAGGTTTATATGTCATTGTCACACATGCATCATGGGACTGTACAGAATCTGTTTTTTGTCTTTCTTAAATCTGATTATGAAAGGTAAAGGCGTTTTTAATTCATAAAAAGAATGATTCAAATACAGGTGTCACTTTTCAAATTTGAGTAGAGACTACACTTAGGAGGGATTTGTTTTTGAGTCCTAATGAGCAAATTTATGGGAGGAAAAATTCTTTGGAAATGGCACCTTATTTCAAGAGAACACTTTTCAACTGAAAAAAACAGACTGTGATACTGCGTAGACGGCTCAGAAGTCACAGAAATGAGGGCTAGATAGCTATCAGCAAATATCAGTTTCAAATCATCCTCTCAAGAAAGCCTATTTTTTAAATAAAAGAGGTCCAGTTGTGCAGGAACAGAGACAGAGCTACTGACAAGGGGCTATTTGCCAGAGGCTGCTGAGAAGCAACACCCAGAGAAAAGATGGTCTTTCAAGCATCCTTTGATAAGGACAGTGTTTCTACATTGAACTGTAATGAGTCCTCAAACCCACTGATTCCTTCAAATAAAAATCTGGTGAATCAGAACTATGAACCCAGTGTGGTTCTTTCAATACCCCTGATTTGGAGCATCCCTTACATCCTTGAATATTTTTTAGTAGTAGCTGTGTTTTATTAATCCCACTCTGGCAAATATTGAATCACAGAAACATCACAGGCAATGCAAGACGAGTACAAAAGACAAACAGAGCAAACTAAACAGCACATGCATATCCACATCCTTCCATGTCTGTAGTATGCAGATTGGTTATGCAAAAATGTATTACAGCACCATAGCTGTTCCATGTCAAACCATTTGAACATGGTGGTATGGACACCCCTTATAAAAGGGTTCTTTACAGTACCATAGAGCGGTTCAAGATGGTTAAAGTCTAAAGAACCATGTTCTGGTGCTACATAGAACCCCTTTTTGTCAGAGTGCACTCTGGCTTGTTTCACTGATCTGCTGCTCTTTGTTGCGCTGGAGAGGAGACCATCTCTTCAACAACAGCTCTCCATCATTCCAACAGGACTCAGCTACCATAGCAACAAACTCATATCACGTACACTAGGGAGGATATGGCCTTTTCACTGCGATCATTTACTATTTCAGTCACACTGGAGATAAACGGGTAAAACATAAATGATGCTTTTAAATTGAGGCACGCAGAGTGCAAAGTAAAGAAGGTAGTATGTGAGGACATAAAATGGACTACTATGGCTGAAATGTTGTGCTAACTTTTCAATGTCAGCTATTGACAGATACACTGCAGTGTGAGTGTTACTGTGTCAAAATGACACTGACAATGCTGTTTGGACTGAACTGTTGGAGATAACCTGTCGGCCCCTGGGTGTGTATTGGACAGCAGCCCTACCAGTGACCAGCGGAGGCAGGAAGGCTCTAAGTGATGGAAGTGATGCAATTTTGAACACAGTCAATTGTCACAATGGCAAAGAGTGGGAAAATAAGTCCCAGAATGAAAATAACAAGAGCCGCTAAGTAAAAGTCAGGGTTTGGTTTGATACTTTGCATCTTGCAAGAATTAGCTTGTAATATTGCTGCATTTTTAAACTTAAAACATATTATTGCCAAATTAAGTGTGATACTTTAACATCAACATAATAATCCATGAATGAGGCAACTAGTAGACATTATCTGATGCCAGCAGTATTGTTAACGATACTGTTTCTCAAAATTAACACCATAAACCCTTCAGTCAAATTTTTTTGTCCAAAGGCTGAAGAAGATAAACATATTTGAAGCATTTTTTTTCTTCAGCCTTTCACTCCTTCCACCATCTTTAGCTCTGTTTACACTGGAAGAACAGCGCCCTTTTCCTGTTGTGTGCCAAGAAGCAATCCAGCCTGACCTAGTGGCACACAATGTAAAACGGAGCATAGAGGCTGGTAAAGGATGTCAAAGTTCTCTATGATCATCTTCTTTGTTTAGGGTAATGATACCGATGTGTCAAAATTAATGTGGTGAAGATACAGGTATAAAATGATTTGGAAGCCTTTTATCATTCAGGTTAAATCTGTCATCTCGTACAGTTGCGTCAATCAACCTCCACATAACTGTCTTGCCTTGCGTCAGTTTCAGAAGGCTTTCATTTGTATGAACGTCAGCCATATGAGCCCTAATTCTATGGCACAGCTGTGTCTAGACATGTCTCAGAAATGGCAAGTTGGGAAAGAGCACACAACCAAAATACACATGAAAGAGGACCATCCCTGATGACTACGTAGTGGCATTTTTTTCATGGCTCAGTCCCACATCGTGGCCATTGTGGTGATTTGATTGGGTTTGCTGTGCTTTCTTAATAATTTTTTCCCACAGCCGAACGAGACAACAGTCATACAACAAGTCTCAACAATGACTAAATGCCATGCAATCCAACAGGCACGGCCCAGCAAATTCAGCAACCTGCTGAACAACATCAGTCAAAGAAAGCATTCAGCCTTTTGGCTTGAGAGAACAGGTCTCAATCACTGACATGACTGCCAGGTTTGTTATTTGGTTTTGTCTTCTTTGAAACCTGAACTGGCTAGCAAGACGCAATTAAACCGAACATCAAAAGCTGGTTTAAAGCAGCCTAAAGCATAAAGTGGAGAAGGTGGCAATGACTGAGACAGAGGATGTGCCACTTCTTTCTCATTCCAAAGCTGATTAAGTGACTCTTTGAACTGAGCAGATGCCGCTTTGGCCAATTTACACCTATGCCTGATATTATTTGCATATTTATCTGAATGGAAATTTGGTGTCAGTAATTGCATGCCTCAACACAAGGTGGTTAAAATGATTTATGGGTAAGCAATAATGTACACCTGGAAAATGACAGCTATGCGTGCCACTGACTAAACAAAATAACATCTTGTCATGCAAACATGGCACAGCAGTGCAGGCAAAGTGTCCACCAATGGAAAGCCATTCTGTGTACTAGACCAGGTCAAAGGTCAGTCTAGAGGTCAGGGGCAAGCACTTATGAATACAAATAATAAAAGGATCATTGTGACTTTACAGTCACTAATTCCACTCGAAGTTAAAATATACAACGACCTTGATAGCTTTCACCCACTGGCTAAAAGCACAACACAACAACAACACTAATCCTTAAAGATATTAAATGATGGACACTCTGCTCTCTCTTGTTTCAGTAAAATGCACATAAGGACAGCAGAAAATATGCAAATCTATCCTGTGGGGACACTTCTCACCAAACTGCAACACAGATTTTGCAATAAATGATGGCTCTGAAGGCGGTGATTTTCCAGCTATGTATGTTTTGATTGCAGCTTTAGAGGAAAATTATGTCTAAATGAGGTTGGTACAGTGCGGTCGAAAGGAAAACCTCCACGAGCCGCCCTAATGAATTGGCAGATCACTTCACTGATTGAGGTAACCTTACTGAACACATAGGTCAAGCAGATCCTTTGTATCTGTCTTACAAGCTCTCTCTCTGAACCTGCAGTGGAACAAAAAAAACATGGACCACTTGTGACAAACCAAAGTCGAACTGCTGAGAAGAATCAAACATAGGGCCTAGACCAGTGACTTTCAGAGTAAGGTTTGGGGACCACCAAAGGTCCTTTAGGAGCTTCGAGGTGCTCCAATGCAAAATGAAAATCTGCTGAATTTTATTACAATTGAAGTCATTAACCAGGTAGCTAGTCAGCCCAAAATGGTCTGTTGGGCAAATACTGGGCAGTAATTTTGACAAATGGGGATCTATAAAATATTATCCAGTTGGGGTCTGTGGGCTACTGTGTGTCTGTTTGGGGTCAGTGACATGTAAATGTTTGGGAAGCCTTGGTGTTAGATGTAAGAAACTCCATCTTACCTCATAGGACCAGACGCACTGGACACCGGCAAACCTCCTGACACAGCGGCCCACCTCCACGTCCTCATGGGTGGTGTACATCTCCTGCAGACACTCTCTGATGTGGGGCACCATCCTCTTCAGGACCTCGCGGCTCATGATGACCCCGGGCCCTCCCATGCAGAAATTCTCTCCGGGCTCCAGGGCCAGTTTCCCCAGCTCGTCCCGGGCTCCCATGCCCGTTTGGCCCAAGAAGATGGCCTCGCTGCTGTTGAGGCTGCGCAGGAAGCCCTCCAGCTTCTCGCTCTTGATGTAGACGTCGTCGTCGGCCCTCATGAACCACTCGTACTTGTCGAGGTAATGGTCGTGCATGTACTTGAGCATCATGAAGGACTTCTTCTGGGGTGGATAAGAGTCATCCACATTCCTTAAAGCAACTATGGGAATGGGTATGGAGGTGTCCGAGCCCTCGCTGGAGAAGAACTCCACGCGACCTGGAATGGTCTGGGCCCACGTCCTGGGTTCACACACAAACAGACACGCAGAAATGGTTGAATCAAGAAGGTTGGAGCATGCAACGGGAGCACAAAGTGGTCTGTAATATTGCTGTACTTCTGTGTTTGCCTACTAAAATGCAATAGCCTGAAAACAATGATCCATTTGTTCTATATCAAATTACTGTCAGCGTATTTTCATTCTGGCTACTGTCATGTGAGACTATAATAATGTCTACACCTTCACAGAATAAGCAAAAGAAGTGATACATATTTAATATACATATATAAAGGCGGTGGAAAATGATTGAAGTTATATAATATCGAAATCAATTGCTGTAGTGTTTGGTTGGGAAAATAACTTGCAGATTCCTTAAGAATCATGGCTGAGAACCACTGACTTAAGGTATGTGGGGATCGCAGTTTTGTCTATATGATTTCCTCTTGGTCCATAAATTAATTCCATTAAAGTTTAAATTTGGCATTCACTGCTCGTGTTAGGTCAGGCATCTGAAGAAAATGCAATTAACATTGGAACTTAAGAGCCAGACACATGATTAACACAATCCTCCTCCTAATAAGAGTCAACAACTCATCTGGGTCTACTGCTGCTGGAGGCTCAGCCATATTCATCCCAGCCCCCTGGTTTTCTTCAATGAAACTAAAAAACCAGGAGGCAACGCCATCACGAGAAAATAAGCTGCTGAACAGAGATCAATGGAGCTGTTGGCATCAGATACTTAAAAGAGGGTTTAGGCCTAAATCCGATTCTGTACGGTGTTCTTAAGTTGCAAGGATGCCTGCAAAGAAAGGGCATAATTGCCATTGTAATGATTTTTAATGACATTATATGAATTTAAAACCTTGCTGGTTTTATTTTAGACATGGAATATAGGGATTAACTGGATTGTTAATGAGCGTGGACATGTTTCAAGCCCACGAGAGGGAAACCATGCACATGAATGACTACAACTGTAGGATTAGAATTGCAAAAAAGTTTGTTGCATTGAATTTCACAATACAAAAGTGTAAAATATAAATCATGGAGTTGAAAAATTATCACTTTTCAGCTAAGAAAATGACATTCAAAATGAGAAATTTACTTTTTGCACTGTTTAAACACTGGAGGGCTAACAAGTTTCAGCTTGGGTCATCAGACTCCCTGTGAGCCCAGCTGAACTCTACTGATGTAGTATGAAACAAAATGGACTCAGGCCAAACTGAAATTGAAGGCGCTCTTTCAAGTCTTTATTCTGCTGTGTAACATCATTTTGGCTTTCCAATTAGGAAAGAAAACTGTAACAAAAATGGCAAGACAAGGATTGTTGGCAACTACTGTAAGAGAGCTTTGCTTTATATTAGGTTACATTCCCAACACACTCAACCATGTATAGTGACAGTACAGTGAAAAACTCTCTTCAACAGTGTATGAATATGAAATATGTTTTCACTGATCTTAAAACAAAAAGATCTTAAAAACAAAACTGTTTCTCATTGGACTACTTTTCTTGTAACATTTTTCCCTGGATGTGCAGAAGCGCAGTATAGGCTATGTTGCTGTTTTCCCCACACTCTTTAAGTTATTTGTTGAGTTAAAATTGGTCTTGCATATTCTGAACTGACATTAGAAAGGTCTTAAAACTCTTAAATTTAACTTACCGAAGCCTGAAGTCACCCTGTTCATGGTACTATCTAACCATGAACCAAATAGCCTATAGGATAGCAAATCAAACCGTGAGCTGAATGCATTATTACATCTCTTACTTCCATCATGAAACCTTTGATTTATAAAAGCAGCAACATTTCAAGGAATCTTTGGGTGGAAATGTCAGAACACCTCTACAGAAAGATACCAGATTTTATGTTACTAACAGCAAAGACCATCATTCTCTTTTCTTCATTCTCTCTCTAAACTGTAGTCAACACTGGAGGGCTGTGTATAGTGCAGTGGTTCTCAAAATGGGTATAAAGGACCTTCAGAGGTCCTTGACAGGCTTCCAGGAGGGTCAACGGAAAAATAAATAAAGAACAGTTTAATATCATTACAACTTAATTATCTGTGAATCATCTCTATTGAAGACTGTGTAAGAATAACTACTGTAGCCACAGGCTTCACTGTCATCACTATGATCTAACCAGGTACAGTGTAAGCAGGTGTGCAAATTGCGTAAGACATTAATAGCAGTAGTTCTCCCATACGGATCCCTGGCTGGGACAAAATCTCATTTAATGGGGGTTTGTGGTCTAATGTGTCTGTATGATGATGATGATGATAATGACTCTTGACATAAAAACCTGTGAGGAGCCGGTGTGGAGGCGTGGTAGATCCCATACCCTCAACTCTCATGTATAGAGACGTCAGTCATATTCATTCAAAATCTGGCATTTAATGTCGCCTTGCTCGTCGACAAAACATATTAGAACACAATTTAAGACTTTTTACAAATCGGAGTCTAGAGGTATATTCGCATATAATCCAACAAGCAGCACTTTATTTCAATAAAATATCAACTTTTACAATTGCTTTGCCCGTTATTCAAACCATCTTCCTCTATGAAAATACAGCATGGTGACCGTTAGGGGACCACTATGAACCAGTGGTAAAAGCAGATTTTTTACTGAAATGGTTGCTACTTAGTGGATTATATGCATACCGAATTGAAGACGGGCTCCTAACGATTCGGATAAGGCCTTAAGTCATGGTCTGCCAGGTAGTACAGAGTTGTGCCTTATCCGATAATCAAGGCCACATTAAACTGACAGATTTTTGAATGGAGTTAAGCGCAACATTACCAGCCATTCAAGAGAGAAAAAAGGTGCGTTCCGTGGCTGCTGACAGCGGTGATTTGTGAAGGAAAAAAAACATACCATTTTTCATTGTCAGACCACATACCTATGCGCTGCCACGGCTCGGTTGTTCAGGTACTTCTGGGCGGTCATGACGCCAACGAATAGGAAATTATTGGACCTAGAGCCCGGTTTCTCGGTCGCCGGTGAACCGTTATCTTGCGGTGGCCATAGTACTCCGCCGTATTCCTTTCTGAGACCCCCGTTGAGCCCGCAACCGGCAGGGTTTGCTTTTCGTTTCTGGCCAGCTTTCTTCAACTCGGTCGCCTTGGGCAAAATGAGTCTGGACGCCAGTGTGAACCCGACCACCAGTCCCAACAGAACACTAAACCATGCTCTTCGGCTTCGACCTGCCATTCCCCAAAACTTGACCAACTCGCTGTTTATCCTCACTGTATCCTAAACAGCGTCTCGGTGTACAAAAAAATCTAATCGGGTTTAGTTTGTGTGTCTCCAGAAAACCGGGCTCACACACACTCTCTCATGGTAGGAAAGCCTTTTTCTCCCAGTTGCCTACGTAGCATCACAGCAGTCTCCATAAAGCCGCCACCTGAACCGTCCACTTCAAGTGATCCCTCTGATCATGAAGCAGTCCGTCGCTATCAGTCATTGGCAAAAATTACTATTTACGATCGACAAATTTGGTAGTTTTCTCTTTTGACTTGAAGAACGTCCCCATTCTCGCCGTTATCTCGCCATTGTGAGAACGTCGGATTGACGAGTTCGCTGCCTACCAACTGAGGTTTAACAGCGATTTGACCCAACGCAGATGCCGTAGAAGCGCTCTGAGTGGCTGGTTGTGTAATTGGCCCTTCCACTGCTCCATGCTGCATTCAATTGCTTCAGGGAAAAAGCGCCTCAACAGCTTCAAGACTTATTGCACCGACTTGGAAGTGCTCAGGGGTTCTAAGCATGTTTGAAGCCATCAAACTCAACGGTTTAACTTTTCTGGACACTTTGGTTGCTCTTGATGTCAATTATCTTAAACTTTTTCAACACTCAGTGCACATGCATCAGGTGAGTGATAAATCTGAGCCAGATTTTTGAAAAGAATTGTGAGAGGAATTTTCATCACCAAGATGTCACTCTACTGTAGACCGACTTGTTGGGCCCTTATGAGTTCCTCCAGCACCTGGAGGACGTGCCATTGCTGACAACACTGAAAACATAAACATTTAACGTTATCTATATACACACATAAGTAAAAATTACCCCGTTGAGTGGTCCTCTTATTTACCACCATTTTCATATTTCCTGAGTGTTTGAACGCATCATGACGCACTGCTAGCGTTCCTTCAGTCTCGAGCGCCCCGGACTGTTGGTTGAGTGGTTGAAATGGAATGGAAGAGCGCAGTCTGGTATAATACATATAGTTTTTTTGGTTTTTTTTTTTTACTGATATTCACATTTTCTTCATCATGCAGAGAAATTAAGACGCAGTTTGACCCAAAACAAGACCACGCGATTCCGGTATTTAATTGAAAATGAACACACAATGAGTCTAATTAGTCTGCGATATTGCAAGACGCTGTCTCCCCCTACCGGTTAGACAGTCAACAGGTGATTGATGCATCGTTGCAAGTCTACAGTGGATCTGGTGCAAGACTCTGGTAGTGGTCATGGCATCTGGACCAAAGCACGAAATTACAAACCTGTTCCCATATCAGTGTGGTAGTCCAAACTATAATGTATACTGTGAATTTACTTTATTCGTGTCAGGGTTTACAATTTGTAAAATATAAAGGTGCGTAAACTGGATGTTAGGTGGATTTGCCCTCCATTGCATCCTTGATACCGTTGCACGAAAAACAGAAAATCGATTAGAGAAATTATGGTTTTAATCTCGACAACACTGACTTCGCTGTGCATGGGAAAGACTCTTTCCCGTACGGTTTAACCATTTAAAGTTTTTTGTGAGGTTCACACGATGCCATCTTCCTCAACTTGTACCAGGCCGTTCTGTGATATTGTTGGACTTTGCCATATATGTTGGTTTGCATGAGTTTTGTTTCATCCTAACCCATCTTCGGTTATCATTCAACTTTACGGATCAATAATGTGGCTATGGAGGAGGATCAATAATGTTCCATCCAATATTTACTACTACAGATATTCCATTAGGCTAATGCAGTAGTCAGCATTTGTGTGTGTGCGTGTGTGTTGGAGTGGGGGTTTTAAACCTAAACCTGTTTTTGTATCTACACTTGCAAGTTTATATTCAGGTCTTATATCTTCACCCTGTTTTGGCGGCGTATTAATTCACACAGCCAAAACACAATCCAACTCATGTGTCCAGCTGTCTTCTGTTTTTCGCTTGCGTTGTAAAAACTCTCAGAGCCCAGTGCAATATTCTCTAAATCTGAATATAATTATTTCCAGTCAGTCAGACTTTAACGGAGATCATGTGAATGCAACAAAGGAGACAAAATTATTTCCTAATTTACTACTTTTCATTTTTTTTATATCCTGTGTATTTGCTGTCTTTAATATGCTACCTCTAAAAAGGCCAATTCCCCAAATTTTTTTTTTTTTTTGTATACTACATTCATCATTTTTTGGTTCATGTTAATGTGACACATGTGAGAAACCCACTGAGCTGAATTCTTTTCCTGTACAAACTTACATGGCCAGCCAGTAAATCTATTTCTAATCCTGATCTGCTTCTGGTGGCTTTGTACATGAGGATTATGTTGCACCACCACCACCATAAATACATAAAAATTCTAGGGATTACAATCTCTTTATTGCATAAAAATGTGCATTAACAACTTATGTTTATTCTTGCATCCTAACAGACCGATCAATATCAAAATCTCAGTAACTATATAATAGTAATTTATTTAATGTATTTAATGGTTTATCAGTTACAAGCGCATTGCTGTAGCAATATGTACTCTAAAGCTACAGTGGTACATGACAAAAATATTAAAATATATTAGGGGAAAAGAAAAAAAAAAAGAAAAAGAAACACACCGACTCTGAAATACATCAGCCAAGCCCACTGGTTGTAACCATTTACAGGAGTGGCTTCATTAGAAGCTTTAAATTCCACAATGCCAACACAGTTACCCCTTGCTAGGATGATTGAAAATAGAAAACTGGTCTGGTACTTAATGAGGCAACAGCATAAAAAAAATTGGATAAATTTTGCAGCAAATAAAACTGTAAAGCAGTCTTACTGTACGATTAACAAAGAAAATAAATCTACAGCATGGAGCATTGGAGGATGGGTTCAGTCAAATAAAATAAAATCTATCAGTAACAGTGAAGGCTTAGAGAGAGTTGTTAGCTTCGCTCAGTACGTCAGTGTGCACTTCAGGGTGTCAAAGGTGAAGAGGTCAGTGGGTCAGAGTTCCCTGGTCATTTAGACTGGTGTCTCCGACCTACTTTAACCTCATCCACCAGATGACGGCCCTCTCCTGCCTGGTCTCCAGGAGCAGGACCCTCCTCCGTCTCCAGCCAGGGGATTGTAGTCTGCAACACACACAGCACAGCACACATTTAATCGCTTTCAACAACACAATACAGGGTAGCTGCCGGTTTCAAAGAGCCATATTTAAAACCTTTTTAATGCTACCTGGAAATTAATCTAACTCTATCTCAACACTTGGCTAAACATAGCTAATGAAAGTTCTGAAACTGAAACGGGCAGAATAAGAAAAAGGACAGCAGGAAATTAGTTGTTGAGGGACATGAGCCTATTCAAGTTTAATAAAATATGCTATGCAAAGCATTTTACCGTGACTGGATCATTACCACATCAAGTTTGAGACATTAGAGCAGTCCACTCCTGAGAAGACTGGCAGCCTTTGCGCTGCATTTGTCATTGTGCATGACAGAATATCTGGTGACTTAGACTGTACCATCCTGACTGCTCTGTGTGTGTGTGTGTGTGTGTGTGTGTGTGGGTGGGTAAAAAAGTGCAAAAAAATAATGTGGTGTTGCATGTACTTCACTCCTACCACAGAGCGACACACCTAGACTTGTCATTGGCGCCTGTGTTTTGTAGATAGGTTGTTTTCTCCATTGAGAACCACAACACTGACTGATTAATGGGTTCATTTGCCAGCGTTACTTATTTCATCACGAAAACCATTCAGCAGACACTGACATTAACATGAACATCATGTCTAGAAACATAGCCACAGAAATTTTGCGGGCAACAAACCTCTTCTATATGTTTTGGTTGGAATAGAACTTTTTCACAGCAACTGTTTCAACAGTAAATAACAGGTAAACACAGGGGTTACTAATGACATTAATGTAGGTTCAGTCACAAAAACTGGTATCTGTATTCAAACCCCATAGGATTGTACCCTAACCACAATGCACCACAGATTTTCATGTCAAATGAACCAAATATTTTACATGATTATAATTCACTTAGCACTGGTATTCTCAAAACATTCAGTTAAGAGTGTGGTTTGAATGATTTTGGTTATAATCATTATACAAGTTAGAGTGCTAATCCACAAGATTCACACATGTTGTTGTTTCTGCAGCTCTTTTATATTTAAATTAACCTTTGGTGCTAAGCTCTCATTGCTGTGGTGTTTCTGCATTTCCCAGAGATCCCCTGTCAATCAAACAGTGTGTTCAGAACTGTGACAGCTAAATGGTAAATGTAAATGTTAAAGGTTTCAGGAGCTGGATATAGGTTGAATCATTATTGTGTTATATCAACTGGTGAAAGAAAAGGAAATGACAAACTTATTTACATGAACATATGGATTATTACTATAAATATATTACCCCTATTTAAAACAATAAATAGTAAACTGATGCTAAGTGTTTGTCTTGCAATGGAGAAATGAGCTGAACCACATTAACTACATACCAGAGCTGCGTAGCGGCTTCTTGTTAGTCTTTGGTTTCAGAACCGTGGATGAGCTTGCCTCTTCAGTGGCCTGCAGCGTTACAATGACATTCATCAGATCAAAGCAGCACTGGTAAACCAGCATTACACCGTGATTCCAATAATGCTTAGCTCAATTCTCACCTGAGAAAGCCTTGTGTTTCCATGGTAACTCTTTCCAGCTCGCATACTGTCCCACATTTCGATTTTCTGCCTCCGTTTCTCCTCCTCTTGCTGCTCAGGACACAAATCAAACATTTTCATTTCAGATCTGACAGCTGGGACAGCCAGCCATCTTCCTGTTCAAAACTGAAACCTTACCTCTCTCTGTTTTTCTCTGAATATAGCTGCTTGTGCATCATGCTCCTCTTGCATCTTCCTCCTAGATGCTTCCAGGGCCTCTTGTCTTCTTGCCACTACCGTTGGATCTTAGTAGAAATAGCATTCGGTGGTCAATATCAAGTTTCTGACATTGGACATGCAGCCTTATTGGTTAGTTACCATTTAGGTCTTGAATGAATTCCTACTTTTGAAACCAGTCAAGTACAAACAGAAACAGCTAGAGGTGTTTTAAGTATCATGTTATCATGTATAAATGGACAAGTTGAATAATGGCCTCACCTTGCCGTGTTTCAGGGGGTGTGGTCCTCTGGGCCTGCCTGGCTCGCCTCTTACTCAGCTGCTGAATCAGCACGCAGGCCAACGCAGTCGCAACCAGCAGGTACCATCCATACTGGGCCAAATAGCCCCCTACTGTGAATGACAGGAGCAAACGATCCATATATTCAAATATCAACCATGTTTATCAGGATATGGCAGAAACGCCACGCCAAAGTCCGTTCAAAACAACGTAACTTAATGTTGCTTTGCTCTCTGGCACACCTGGTGGAACACGACTTCTTCTGGTACATCCGGCATAAGGATTATTTACTAAGAAACACTTTTTTTTAAACAAAATAACTTTAAGGATTGGCTCACACTGCTTGCTATCCTCAACACAGGTTATTTTAGCTACAGGAAGCTGACTGGAATTATCGAGCGAATAAATGATAAAAACTGAGATTGCGTTCAAAACCGCTCTAATACGAGTAATCAGCTAAATACCGAGCTCATCAGATAAACCTTAAAGATTCATAAAAGGTTATTAACTCAAGTCAGCTATTTATAGATTTTCAGTGAAATAATGTTCTCTCCATACTAGAGACACCTGCGTCAACGTTATGGTAAACAGACTGGTTGAATTCAACTGGCTAGCTAGCCAACGTTAGCTAAATTAAAACAAGAGCCAACCAGCAAGCTGGTCAGTACCCACTACTAACCAAAGAGCCTTCAGCCCCTATCCAAATGGATTAAACTATACATGAAGAAAAAAAAACTAGTCATACTGTTTGCTAGCTCAAGTAACTGTGCAGCATCTTTTAGTACCAGTTTGGGTGAGGAAACTCAGATCCTGGTTCTCTGGCACCTTCTCCATTTGTGGCACACCGTCCTCATCCACATCAACGATCTCCACATCGTCCATTTCTGAGCAAAATAACAGCGGTTATCTTAGCTGGACAATTCACTTGAAATCTTTGGCTGGCAATTTAGATTCTTAATTGTCGTGGGGGCTTATTCGTGTGTCAACCATCTTTGCTAATGTTAGCTATCATGCTAAACCACAGCAGCAGGATGACGTGTTGTTCCTGATCTGTTTCCTCATTTGAGCGCACACGCACTGAGTGAGGCGTTTGAGTGAAAGTTTTAACAGCGAACTAATCATTGCTTTATTAGCCTCAACCCCAAAATCCTCCCTGTCGTTATTTTAAACGGTGTGATCATCAATAGCTCATTTTGTTGGCTTTATTTGACACAATTCATCCTCTTTACATGAAAAACAGTTCCTTGATGGTGATGTTAACATTCAAGAGGCATGAAAAGTCAGGGTCCATCATCAAGCCAAGATTTTCGATGGGCAAATAACTTATTTGCTCATCGAAAATTTCCAATATTTTGTATCATTTATTATCTGAAATCTGGAGTGACTGGCATTTTGTTTTAGCACTTATCACCTAAAAGAAGACGTACACTTCAATGAAACACGTAGTGCTCCATTTCGACAGGCCATAGCACTTGAATGCAGCGTGGTGGCTACACGGGAAAAGTGGAGGACATGCTTATAATCATACAGGAAACTTAACTTTACCGATAGTTTAATCCCTTGCTAAAAAAAAGTTAAGTCACAAAAGTAAAGGTAATGCATGCAAAATATGTATATGTATGCCATGAAATTATGCAGAATTACACCCTACGTTTCCTGAGCAGACCGCTAGAGGCCACAAAAGTAAGTTTTTGTACGTAACAGCACTTGAATAAACGTGTGTTCAATTAATAGTCATTTTATTTTTTTCCCCCTTCTTCAGTGAAACACAATAGAATCTGATCTTAGGACACACGTGTGGTAACAATAGTACCATAGTTTGGCAAAACTGCTCACTGAATCTTGGAGAGAAATATGAAGCCTTTACAGAGCTGATTCAAGCATCAAAGTTACAATTAATCTTAATGTTATGTACATCAGACATATCGCTTATTATTTTTCATACGGCTCATCACAATCAGCTCAACTTTTAAATCCTTCCAAACACTGAGAATGCAATGCCTTTATTATTTAATCGCATAGCAAAGTGAAACATAATAGAAAAATTCTGAATATCAGAGGGTATCCGATTTAAATGACAGCTAGAAACCATTTCTTTAATGATAAAAAAAAAAAAAAAAAAAAAAAAAAAAAAAA
>OMLF01057612.1:0-11084 GCA_900302615.1 Holocentrus rufus | reverse complement strand
GGCAGCTCAAAAATAGTCATTTTAAATCATTTTATTTTTTTCTCCTTACAGGATAATAATCTGGAATTTTTCATTGAAACTCTTCATTTGGACCAAAATGGTAGTTTGCTCTCCCCTGAACTGCCTCAACCAGAAAAGTGATCCAGTTAGATGTTGCTCTTTGTAAATCATCACACATTTCTGTGTGCTTACCCGCCTAATTTGAAAAATAAAAATGAAGCTTTGGTTTTTCTTCGGGAGTTAGGAAAGAGAAATCAGAGAACAACAGAGCTGTGGATCTGCTGCCTGTAGGCTGATCGCTCATTCTCAGCTGTTCATAAACTATAAACACACCTAAGTGGAACTTTTTTAGATGAAGATGTGCTCGGAGAAGAGTTCCCTGTGTGGGACTGAAGTAAGAATAAATGTGAGAACTGTGTGATGTGAGTGACCAGAGGATTTATTTGCAGTTTGTGGGAAGACCACCTCATGACACAGCCTCTCACTGAGCAGAGCACCTGTATGAGGTAGACCTGTTCTGTCATAAGGGGATGGGAAAAACATAATTTGCTATCTTTTCATGGGAAATAACCTGAGAGTACATTCAAAACGGTGGCAAATACTCAAAATATTTTTTTTGTATTATTAATTAATTACCTCCTCCCCGCCTCGTCACCCCCCCAGTTTACACATGCTCCTTGTGTTCCAGCACCTCCTGATTTACAAATCAAGCCCCGGTTCTATCTTAACACCATAATCAGCCAGGTCAGATGATGCATCCATGAACATGAGGGGCTTCCCCCGCTTGCTTTCATGTGGGACCCGATAAAACCTGATTTCTAAACCGGCTGAGTCTGTGTCCATGGTTTAGCACCAGCAGCGCTGTTTCATCAGAAGCCAAGGAATGGTGAGTGCCATAACTTGCACGAACCAAAACAACGCCCATGTTTATCTTTCCCACGCCCAATTACGTAAGAAGCGGGCACCAAATCAACCAGAGCTGCAAACTGGTTAGTGCGCATGTTGAACGATAAATACTCTCACCAGCGGACAGATTGATGAACAGATGACAGATTGATAAAGATGGGAGGTTTTAGCAAATCAAGTGGGTTTGAATAATATCACTCCTGTTTTTATCAACATGATGAATTTTGGAATGAATTCATCAAAACAATTACACTTCACTAATTTTTTGCCATTTATCAACTGTATTCATCATTTCATTTTTGTGTGTTTCATCCTTCATAGGAGGAATGATTTGGATTTGCCAAGTCAATTACACTTTAACCACTTTTTTCATCATTTATCAACTATTTTATTATTTCATTTTTGTGAGTTCTGAGGACAGTGATGCCCACTGTTGAGTCCATCATGTCCTGCTGACTACTTGCTTGGCTACCTACTACTGTACCTTGCCCATGAAGCCAGTCGCCCCCGTGATCAGCACACTCTTCCCCGCATAGTATTCTGGGATGTTCACCATGACGACAGCGGTCCTTATTTAATGGGCTCGAGCTCTCCTCAACACCACTCCACCTGCAGAAACAGACAAGAGGGGGGATTAAGATTGTGAAATGAACTCCAAGCCTGGGCCTGCTGCGGCAACGGGGGCTTCCAGTGTCGAGTGGTAAAGTTGAACTCAAATGGAGGAAAATGCAGCGAAGTGTGCTCTTACAGGAAGTATTAACAGGAAGTAGACTTGTGCAGACTACGGCATTTGAGGAATTTGAATAGGCTGCACAGCCTGACAGGATCTTTCACAACTAACTGCCAGGCAGGGAACAAGTAAACTGCTTTGGAAGCCAAAACTGGCAATTTGGTTGCCATCTCTTTAAGGAATATATGTGAAGTGGCTGAGGTCTCACGCAATTCACATCATCCCATTTGATTTATTGCTGCTTTAGTAGAGAATACAAGTAAAAAAAAGAGATGCAGAACAGTTTCAGTTAGCTGTGACACACAATTAGATGGTACATTACTGTCATTGTGTATAATGACTTGATAGAACTTTTAAGTTACCATAGCAATAGAGGCAAACTGACATACTAGCAGGTATGGAAAGTTCAAATGTTATGAGCCCTAGTCGACTCAACAATGACTTCTGTCAGGATTACTTGAACAGACAGTACCTAAAAAACTGGACAGACAGTATTCAGTATATGGATTAGAAAAAACAAACGTGGCTGCCCATTATTATAGCCAATTCACAAAAAGTACTTCAAATAATTCAAGTCCACCTCCAATCCAGTCTTATCAGTTGGTGTATAGATAACAGGCTATTCACAGAGATAACTGGTCTAATCTTTAACTTGGGTGACAGTCTTATCTCTGCTCCTGTATGACAATCATTTCAACCAGATTACAGGACCTATCCAAACAACAAGAAGCCCAAATCGGATATCCAAAGTATAATTACTTCAGACTTCCACCATGAGGAGGGGGAGACAGCACTGCACCTGCTGCAGGCCTACAAGTCATCATTTAGACAAGTGAGCCCATGTTGAGATAAGAATACTGCTGGGCCCTTTACATGTTTCACACTAAGAACTTGGACTGACATATTCAGCTTTAGTACCTGAGCACCGAGTCCCTTTACTCATTTTAAACCCTCATTGTGGCTCGACCTGAAGTCATGTTTTGTCTCTGCACTGCTGTTATGTACAAAACAATAAGAAATGCAAAGCTCATGTGGATGATGGAGTCAGATTGTGTTTTGCCTGATGAGGACACTTCATGGATGAAAAATTGATCACTGGGGTTATGAAAGCATTTGTTGAAGCATTTCTCTGCATGACAAAAAAGTGCAAGCAAGTAAATGTCCACAGTTTTAGGCAAGTTGAAAGGCTTCCACAGTCCAAACTGGTAATACTTAAATAAAGTCCATCTGCTGAAATAATCATGATCATCAAGTCATGCTGTGACTGCATGATTTTAAGTTAGATGGCCGTTAAGGTACATTTGCCATTTTGACAAAAATCAATCTAAAGCTGCTGCAGACCTGGAGCTGAAACAATGCTACAGGACCCGTCTGTAATGACACAGTGTGTTCCTCACACCAAAGGCCCAGGGCTTCTGCTGATCAAAAGCTGCCGTTGAACCAGTCGGGCCAGTTATTCAGCTTTGCATACAGTCAGCCCACAGAAAACCTAATGGACTGTGATGCAAAATTGAGTGTTTTCTGATCAAAAGATGAAGATGTGCGGAGGAGAACAGTTTGAATTTGAGATCTCGTTTTTATTAAATTGAGGACAACTCGAATAGCCTGAGTACGAGAAGCAGTCTGCTGACTTCTGTTCTGTTCACAAATCATTTGTTATTCAGCTTCTGTGAGGAGCACAGCCAATAAGATGTTTTGAAATGCATGCCCAGCCTGACCACAATCAGTCTGAAAAAATACATAAATCATGAATGTTCCTGTCAGTGAAGCCTGCTAATATACTGTACAGCATACCAAATTGCATCTACACAGCAGCTCATTAAAATAAATCATGTAGAACATCAATTCTCCCTAAAAGAAATGAGGAAAAAAGCGGGTGCTAATTTCCCTGCAGCTATAGCTTTGCTTGTGTATGTCCTAAGGCTTTTGGGGACTGGACTGAGGTAAAACTCCTCGTCCCTCCTACTGTACCAACTCTCCCTGGATGCCTGCTCACTCTCTGGCCAACGCTGCAGATGTAATGTTTGCTGCATCACATCCTGTGCCAAGTCCCTTGCTCCAGCTGTAAGCCTGTCAGACCCAGGCTGTGACTACAACCAAGCTGCACACTGGCTGCAAGGCAGACTGTGTGTGTGTGTGTGTGTGTGTGTGTGTGTACATGCAAGCACGGAGGAAAAAGGAATAAACAAGACACAAATTATCTGCATTATCAATATTCAAAAAGTGTCCAATGGGGACAATTAAGTAACAATATGAATATGGTAAGAGGCTGTACAGCAGGTAGAGTAATACCTTGTTCGTAGAGGAGTGAAAAATGTGTCTAGTTTAAAAATCACTCTGAGGGCTCGGAAAGTCTACACATAACCAGACCATGTGCCCCACACACACACACACACACACACACCTCATTCTTGGAGAACAAGTTTCCTCTGTGTCGTCAGTGTCTTAAAAGCTGCCTCTGTTCTGAGGCCAGATGTATAGAGGATGTTCATGCACAGTAAGTGTGCATATGCCATTTTCCATGTTAAGTGAAAGCAGAGTAAGGAAAACTAAAAGGTGTTATTTCTAAATCCAACATGGTGCAAAAATAATAACAACAGTGTAAAGTGTTAAAATTGGCCGTAACAGACATTTCCATCCATCAGGCTTTCAATGGTTCTGTATTTATGGGTAAATAAAGTTTCATAAGCAGTGTGTGCATGTGTTTTAACATTTTGTCCTCTCCCTAGAGAAGATAACTAACTATGCTTAGTTGTAATTATGTCCTAATTTGACCAAATGTTAAAATTAATTAGCCATCAAAAGCATTACAACATGTAACAAGAATGCACTAGATCAGTTAGGCCATGACATGTGCAATCCTTCAATCTATCAATATTAGACGGGGCTTAACATATTGGTGCATTGTGGCTGTATATAAGACGTGCAACGGCTGCCTTGGAGCTCTTTAGGGGACATCATGAAAACACGACTTCAGAAATTGAGTAGATTTTCTGTCAATAACCAAATAACTCAAAAACGTGTAAACACTTCTGGATATTTCCGAGCAGGGTGTGTGTGGGAACAGGCTTGAAGGCCTCTGAGTAGACTGTAGATTTTGTGCATCATCTGAGCCAGCAAGGCCCGAGCAGTCTGCAGCTTCTGCTTCCCACCAATCGCTCAACAGTGAAATGAGCTGCTGTGTTTGGTTGGATTGAAAAATTGTCTGGTCTTGATCCCCAATTACACACAGCTAAGAACCACTAGCCTTTCTAAAACATTTTCTAATGCATTCCTTTAAGTACTTGATACATGGCAACCGTGGTTTATGGAAATAAAATCAGGACTTAATTGCTAAATGTGTAACATATTTGCAAATGCATACTGACATTTGCAAATGTTTGAGATTTCAAACACGAACTGAGATTTGGATTTTCAAATATGTGTTTAGATTTGTAAATGTATAATCACATTTGCATGCAGAGAGATGTAAATAGTAGCTCATGTTTCATTGAACTAAGTTTCA
Source organism: Holocentrus rufus (assembly GCA_900302615.1). Lineage (NCBI taxonomy): Eukaryota > Metazoa > Chordata > Actinopteri > Holocentriformes > Holocentridae > Holocentrus > Holocentrus rufus. The sequence goes on along the minus strand of OMLF01057612.1, from coordinate 5,943 downwards.
AAGTCCCCACACATCTGCAAATTAGCTTCAAGCTATTTGTGAATTTTGTCCCTTTCTGGCATGCCCAGCTTGCTGGCTAGGCTCCACATTTACTGTAAAAATATTGTAGTGAAAGGCGTAGTAATAAGGGATATTTCTGTTACTGTAATGGTTCGTCTTCTGGAGTTAACGCTGCTCATATTGTTACACATTGTTGTGAAGGAGCTCGGACAGCAGCTGCAGTGAAGCTGTTGAACTGGACGACACATCAGTCCTCACAGTTAGCTGGTGGCTGATACCGAGATCACCACAATCTGAACTGTTTCCATCTTTGGCTGCATCGTTCCTCATACATTGTGTTCACAGCTTCAACCAGATTTGCAGGCTCTCCTGTCAGTACCTGAAACCTGAAATGGGGCCAAATTGCAGTAGCTGCATTCTTTTTTAGGTACCAACTCTTTCTTGTCTATCTGAAGAGCAGTGGTGATGACATGGCAATGAATGATAACGTTGCTATTTTTAATTACCCTGGGATACTGTATTACAGCCCAACCCTACTGGCCTGTGGCCTGGGCTTGCATTTAAAAACTCCAACATTGTCAGTCTGATATGTGTAAGTGCTGAAGAAAGACTTTGCAGACACAGACATGTTAAAATCTCGAAACACATTTTATTGGGGCAGCGGTTCAGCCTCACTCACTCTGGGTAGAGCGCAGCACTGCTCTCTGTAAAGGGAGATGTATGCGTCTAGTTTCAGTGTACGGACAACTAATGTAGCAGCCAGAGGTCGGCAAAATTAGGATCAGTACTGTCCTGCACAACTTCATGCTGGAATGTGAAGCCCCCCGGGGCAGGGGGTCACCGGGCCTGATGACCCCATGAGCCACAGGCCAAAGAGCAGCCAGCTGTGGTCTCTAGAGGGCACGTGAGTAAACAGCAGTGGTCTCATCTTGTTTGATGAGAAAGGGATATACATAATGTATTTTAAAATTATCCTCTGAGTGGACAAGTTCTATCAAAACTGAACTTCTAAGTCAGCCTAGTTTTTTTTTTTTTTTCTTCCAATCAAAGAAAAATGATGCATGTGCATTTCCGAATGCACATGCATGTGTCTGCAGACTGGGTGGCAAACTTATGCAGCATTTTAGGGCAGGCTGATCTATCTGTACCAAGTCTATTGTCTGCTCAAAGATCAAACATTCATGCTAAGGTGAGTTCATCTAAAAAATGAACAACTGAATGAAATGCCTACTGTGCAAACTGCCCACATCTCTGTGTAGCCTGGTCACTGGAATTTTATTTGCAGCAGGGCAAAGGCTTACTGGACACTGGGTCAGGAGGCAAAACGATTGTGGCTTTGCTCTTTGTAATGACTCTGTCCAGGCAAATTCTCCCCTCTACCACCTTGTCAATCAGAATCTAAGAAACTGTATAAAGTGTTCTGCAAAGGGCTTAACTTGCATCATCTTGCAGATCTTGGATTCTCTCCCTGCACATCAGAACTGTAACTTTTCTCATGCAGTGTGTGAGATAAGGAGCACTGCATGAAGGGGCACACCAGAGAGTGAAACTTCCGATTTGGATCTTGTTCTTAAAAAGATTAAGAACTCCTGACGCTGGCTGATTGTCCGAACGTCCTGTTTAAGTCAATACATCTGTGTACATTTCATACCGAACAATGCGGAACTAGGACAGAGGGCAACAGGTAAAAACAGTTCTCAGTTCTGCAGTCCTCCCCCAGGAGAGTGCCTGGCACCCTCCCATTTGGTCGCCCTTGAAAACTGATCATGAGCCAGGAACAAGAGTAAAAATCTAGTCTTGGATGCATGTGAACAAACTGAGCCTGACCACAGAAACCACTGTAATCTAGTTCGGAACAAAACCAGGATCTACTTTCAAGTGTCTGTGCATGAGCTGCTGTATTCTACAGTCAGACAGACAGGCAGCAAGTTGATCCCTGATCTTCACTCTGAATAATTGATCGACGGACGTACCACACACTCACTATAATGCATGGATTGGGCACCTGTGGCTGAGTTACAACGGTTGATCATAAAGGTTGAGGTGTGTTGAGGTTTGACACTTAGGAGCCTCAGAGGAGCAATCTGAACATAGAGCGATCTAAACTCACTGCCAAGTTTGAGCTTTTTAAGGCCTTCATTTTATTGCTGTCATTGTCACAGATTGCCCTAAATCTGTACATTAAGACATAAAAGATTTGTCGTTATTCTACTCCTCCTGCTTGCTGGTAAACAGTCATTCTAACACCTACTGGAATGAGCTCTGCCCCAACAAGACAAGGTGTTGGCTCGTTCTATGCAATGTTGATAGACAAACTGTCACAGCAGCTGTGACATCAGCTCATTTTGGCATGGCACGTCTGTCCCTGACAACCTGCTTTTGTGCTGTGCACTGATTTCATTCCCACCTATAATGCCAATACCAGCTGATGGCAATGCTTTCGAGAATCGCCATCTTTAGACATGTCTTGTGAAGACTTGCATTACAGGTCAGTATCACCCATGTGATTTAGGCAAGACGTGTGAAATGTCATGAATGAAACCAAGCAGGAAGAGTGGGCGGCCGGGTTAAACTGTACAGCCATCTGGCTACGACTAGACAGCCTTAAGATCACATGCACTGGCTGGGCTTCAGCATGATCAAATGATCATTTTGAATCGGTGTAACACAGATCTGGGTGTGTATGCATGAAGTTTGACAATCATATGAAATTAAGGGGCAAACTAGTCTCAGGGGTCTGTTCTAAAGATCATGTTACACCAAAAGATTTCTGGACAATGTAGGCAGCAATGATGACCCATCACAGTTTTTCCATTACACTTGTTGTTGCTTATAGCTTTTCCCACTTCTGCTGATTCCTTAACCTGGTGAGGGCACCATTTCCCCATCACCTCAGCACTGTAAATTACAGACATTATGCTGAACTATGAAATCCTTATATACCCCCTGCTTTAGAACAGAGCAGATCTGTGTCAAATGAATGAAAAACAACCCATCTGACCGGGCAACACACACACTGAGGCCAGACTCAGATATGCAGCAGGCTACAGGGAAGGCAATGGATCCCGTGATTCTCATTACACACAGCTGGCTCACATCATTATCACAGCCACTACTCACTACCCATTTGCACACACACACATACACACACACGCAAAACGATAAAGCTTGAACCAATATGGCCACGAGTGCTCAGCTTCAACAGGTTCAACATGTTTGTGGTAAGCGAGGAAGCAAACAGATGAAGTGTGGCAAGAAAAAAAAAAAAAAAAAAAAAAAGGACTGCCCCTCGTCTTGCAGTAAAAGTGGATCTATGCTACGGTTGCTAATAGAAGCAGTGAACCATTCCCACCAAGAACTGAACTAAACAGCTGTCTCCTCGGCGGAAAACCCCGCCACGAACAAACGCTGTTGTTTTACGTAGTTGGAGGCATACGTGTTTGAGTTGAACGTGAAATGAGTTGGAAAATGCACGTTAAGTTTGGCTACTGCGTCTGTGCCAAAGGAGCTCCGCCAGACTGCCGTTAACTGTAGCTGGAGGGGTTCAGGGGAAGAACCCCGACATTCAGCTGTATTTCAGTGGTAAAAAGGTTGAAGGGTGAGCGGACTCTAAATTCCCAGAAGAGGAGGTATGTATTCCCCCTCTACCCGCGTATACCCTCGACTAAAATTACAATACTAGTCCGTCACCCCTCCCTCCTCTCATCTCCCATCCCTTCCTGCAAGCTGTCGCACGTTGTGCAGTCACTCACACACTCCCGCTAAATTGTTTTTTTTTCAAAAGCGACACTTGCGCCGTGAAATTCAATAGCCACGAGGCTTTAACGTAATTTGAACGGCATAGCATACGTACCGGATATATCTACGCAGAGATGTTTCCCCGGCTCTTCAACTTGTGGATCCCTGCGGTGTGGTGCGTGAGCAGCGTGTGTACCGCTGAGTGTGAGAGTGGAGCCTCAGCAGGAAACCAGCAGGCTGGGCGGATAAATGAACTGCCGTGACGTCAGTAGGACAGCGAGCGAGGCGAGAGGTCTCACTCCTGCCTACTTCCCCCTTCGCTTAAATCCAGCTGCTCAAAAAAGTGACGTCAGGCATCTTCAGGCGGCCATATTGGAGGTCCACAGGTCTTGGGCAATGGGAAGTCTATCTAACCCCCCCTTTTAGGCTATGATTACGTATGTGCATTTTTCTGCCTAAACATAGGCCATTCATTCATTTAATGACATAGTCACTGAAAACAATTGGAAAAAAGGGGCATCCACATTCCAAAGTGTTGTCCTGTGTGATCAGTCAACTGAAACCCCTCCACTATCCGAGACTTGAGTTTAGTGTAACACCTGGAATTTTTGTTCCACACTCTGAGCCCTGAGACAGGCCTGGGAAATTATGGTTTTGGCTCAAGTGTGAATGGGTCACCGGCTAAGATCTGCGTAGGTATGATTATACAGGATGTGGTCTACAATTCAAACCTTTGTGTAAGCTTAACATGACTAATATGATAAATTCCCTGTAAATTACCATTTTCCATATTGGATTATATGCTCATAGTGTAGCTATAATCAGACCACCTGGGCAGAAAAGGCTGTTTTTAAGTCTTTTAAGTTGAAGATGATGACACAGTTGACCCAAGGGTGAGATATGCATCTGGGACTTCAGCTAATGTAAACAGTGTCACCTGATTGAAAATGTATAAAACCATCATATCATATCATACTTCCACAAATGGGACCCCTTATTTTAAAACCTTTTCACCTGGGTTACACCAGAGTTGTGTCTCTGCAAGGCTATGCAACATGTTCCACATGATTCCAAGCAAAACCAGAACCTGCTTTCCTGAAACATAATCTGTATTAGAATTCAAGTTTTACTGAGCAAAACAAAAACAATTGTGCAATAGTGACCTAGAAATGATATTTCCCTGTTGCACTTATTTGCAATGTTGCTCATAACTCAGGACACATTAGCTTGCTAGATTTAGGGGTTGGGTATCGGCGCTACTCTCAGTTCAAATGACAATATGCATATGAGTATGACTAGCAGTAAACAGACAGGGTACTGATCATTCTATTAGCAATACATTTGATCAATTTTGTGTTCATATGATGTGAGGTTGTTGGCTAGCTAGCCATAGAAACAGATGATTTTAATATTATTTCCCCAGTAATTTTTTTTGTGCTTGATTGATGCAAATGTTTTAGCTGATGAAGAAATGCAATAAAAAGCAATGGAAACACATATTTTCCATTTTAGTTAATAAAAGTTTTTAGTCATTTTAGTTAGTAAAACTTCAGTTTACCATGGCCTCCTGAATTATTTTCTGTGCTGTCCAATGTGCATGGTGTCTGCTGGGGTTCAACTGCCTTCAGTCCACATTGGAATATTTCTAAATGCATTTCTTTGTTGTCGTCCTTAGACAGCATGAAATATGACAGCCAATACCAAAAGAATAGCAATTTGACCAATAGAAATGAACTCTTGAAAGATTTGTTCTATTATAGTCTGTTTATCAACAGGAAGCCTATTTATTTGCTTCAGCCCAGCAAAAGAAAATGCACCTACTTCGCATTTTATTTTTTGCAAAATATCAAAATCTGATGATAATGACAGTTGGATGATTTCCCACCCTATATTGCTCTGGTATGGTGGATGTGGGTTTCCTCAAGATGAAAAAGGTGTGAACAATCTTGACAAAGTGCAGGATCTTTGATTTCCCCACTGGAAATTTAGTTTCAGTTCTTGTTTTATTTATTTCTTTATTTATTTGTTTGTTTGTTTTTGGTGAGAATGATTTATTTAATACAACGGTATCTGCCCAAAATATATATATGTTACTGAACTGGAGGCACATTGCAATATCTAAAACAAAATCATACAAATAAAAACAAACACACTGCCATTCTGGACCATGAGGCAAACTGAGGCCTTCAGATGTTAGATACAGTG
>OMLF01057604.1:15548-34826 GCA_900302615.1 Holocentrus rufus | reverse complement strand
TCCAGACAAGATCGCCGGAAGTTGAAGGGCATGTCCCTCGCTCGCTCCGAGCCCCCCCCTCCTCTCTTGTGCAGAGCCATGTCTGCTTTGACATGTGGGTGTTGCTTTGAATGACATTGGCATGTACTCCAGGGGCGGAGAGTACACCTCTATGTCACCAATTCTTTTTTACCCTTTCAGCCTGCAGAGGGCAGCACATACTGCAATTTGAGCTAGTAATTAGGAAACCTGTGCCTTTACAAAGAACTGTCAAGTTTGGGACCAGGATCTACAGTAAACATGATTAAATTACAATATAACTCAAAAAAGTGTTTCTGGTGCTTTAATTCAGATTATAACGAGTGTGCAGTATCTCTCTGATGCCTGTATTGACAACCATGATGTAATTTACTGTAACTGACAACCATGTTGATGCTCTGAGATAACTTAACATCTCAGTTTAAATGGTTACCTATTCACCTCTCTCTGTCTCTGCCTTACCTGCGATCCGCCGCGCTATTTAATTCTGCCTGTATTGACAAACACTATAGTGTATAATACTCTGTCACTGATACCATTAGCTAGTTTTTTCATGCAAATAAGATAATTTAGTTTATAAGTAACATCAGAAGGTGTCTATGAGATAACATAACAGTGCAGCGTTCCTCTGCTCTCTCCCTGTCTCTCTCCCTGGAGATCCCGCTTTTTTCTTTCTTTCTCACAACCATAAGTGATACATCATATATTTTTCCATCTGTTCATCCAATGATTTGCTATACAATACGCTAAATAAGTAAAATCACCAATCATGTGCTTATTGGCACCTGTTATTTGCTGATGGATGTACAACAAATGAGCCATGTCAGCCTTTATTTAGCTACTTACAGTAGTAGTGTTATTTGCACAGGATCAACTATGCACTGACCAGAGAGACGTACCGCCTTGTTATGCAGACATGTCAGTCCTTCTGGATTCTTTTTTTTTTCAGCAGGAAAATGACCCTAAATATGCATCAAAGCCATGTCACACCTTTTTGAAGTCCAAGAAGGAGCAAGGAGTCTGCTGACTGGCAAGCCTTTCCCTCCACAGTCGCCTGATCTCCCCATTGAACGTGCTCTAAAAGAGTGCTGGAATAACGATGTGCAAATTCTGCAGAAACTTGAAAAATTTATGCCAGACAGAGTTCAGGCTGTGACTGCTGGATATACCAAGTGTTAAAAATATGGATTTTGAGTAAAAATTACTCTTTTTGACAAATACGGTATTAGTGAAAAATTGTGTAACCTTTGACTTGTCGTTTGACTAAACAAGATGTATTGCTGTTGTAAAGACAGTGACTGTCACCAGATTAGGATGATTAAATTGTGACATTCGCTGTGACATGAATCATCAAACAATCTCAAATCAGCATCAGTGTTTTGTACAGTTACACGACAATGATTTAAGTCATTCAAGTCATGACTCCACATTCATACTGTTTTTGGTGAACAGGGAAATGGATTATATCTTTATAGGCTTCTGTAGCCAGGCACAAATAAGTGGGGAATCTTTTTTCCCAAGATACCATGGGAATGTCCACTTCAGCAAGGCTCGGTTTCATACCTCAGGAGTGATCAGTGTTGGCCCCCACCAAACCTCACTCACAATGCTGGAGTTTTTTCAAGCCCTCACAAGAGCCATGTGCAGGTACCTACTGTATTGCATAATTGGAATGGGACTCTGGTTCTTACTGCTGGTTTTCATTTATGCCATCTAATCATGGAATATTTTACACTAGGGATGCTAGGTGAATGCAATCAACTGCATAGCTTGTAGGATAGAGAGACAGTAGTAGTCTGGTTCTAGAGTACTGCTGATTTTCTACTTTTTTTCTACTTTTTCTACATTTTAATCAAACGTTTACATGATTAAAGCACAATTTTAACTCTATGTGGTCATATAGTCAGTTGGACATGATCTGAGTCCACGTGGTGGTGAAATAGCCCCATTAGTTGCTCCGTGCTCCACTGAGCTGCTCAACCAGAGTACTGGATTTGTATCTCTTCATTCATTTCAGAACTGGTCCCAAAATAACACTAAAACAAGTCCTCTTACAATTTCTTTGGACAAAATTAAATGGCTCTTTTCTTATTTTCCTGTTTCAATTTGAAAGTACTGTAGTTCAGTATTTGTTCTGCAACTTCTACATAACCTTGCGCCAGGTACAAACAACTTGATATCGCCTTTACAAACCATTGTAATTACATGAAAAATTTGTAAGAGGAGTTGTTTTTTTATATTGGCATCATCTGCTTTGTTCATGTTCATTTTTGTGCTGAAAGTGTTATTTTGGGAACTGTTTTGTAGTGACATTGAAATGAATGAATGAAGAGATACAAATATATCATTCTGGATTACCTACCCAGGGGAGCACGGAGTGACTGATGAGGATATTTCACCACCATGTGGACACAGATCACGTCCAGGTGACTATACAACCCAACGCTCTAAAAAAGTTTGATTTTGCTTTAAGCTGATTACTCCTAATTTTAGTGTAGGTGTGCCTGTAAACATAAAGAAACTGCACAATGAGTAACCCGATGACGGAAAATCAGTGCCTACTTTTAAAAAGTAACTAAACCCCAAAGCAAATTATGTGTGAAGCCTGAAGAATGGATTTTCGTGATATTTTTGTTTAGCTTAGGATAATTTGCTTATCGAAATGAAAAAAAGTGAAAAAGGGAAATCTTAGGAATTCAATTAAATCATATTTCCCATTGTTTATTTTTAAAACTTATAAACTTTCTAAAGTTCTTGGCAAGAGATGTTTTTTAATTTTTGATTATTAACCTAAAGTTACAGAACTCTACAACATCTTGACAAGTTCTTAAATGCAATTTTTTTCCCACCTATTTGTGATACCCTGTGGGCTTTGAATTAGTGCACAATTAGTGTGTAAACACTGCTGTTTTTCATTGCTGCTCTCAGCCTATTAGCAGCATCATTTCCAAACTATGAGAGTGCTGACAGTGGTAATTATCATGGATTTAGTCTAATATCAATTGTCAATTTCAGCATTCTGGCTTGGTAAATATTTGTTTTAATTGGGTTTCCTGAAGTTAATGAATTTTAGGCTTTCATATCTTGAAATTATTTTGAGAGTGCTATGCATGTAGGAAGAGGCAATCAATTATCATCTGTCTAATTTCTGGTGGAGGCCAAATTGTGCTTGTACACCACTTGAATTTGCTGCAACACGGTAAGAATAAATGCAGTATTCTCTTGGTTGGATGGCAGCCCTGTAGTGGAATGTGGCTAAAACAAAGACGTGTGAGGTGAACTCATAAGATGTGGATCAGGCCACACCTACAGGCAGAAGGACTGGGATACGGATTGTTGCATTGCATTGACAATTTACAAGATAGTAATTGTTCACCCAGAAATTAAAGATGTTTCTTAACAAAATTATTTGAATAACTTTTGAGTAAAAATAAACTGGTGTCCACTCTCCTGCCCAGCTTATTAGCCTTTTTTGAGTAAATGTGTCCATCTTCTACATTTCAATTTGTTTTACTGCTTTGCATCTGAATATGACTGTATGACTGGTGGGAGATAACTGGCACAACCCGAGAACGGTACCTAAAACCACTTATGAAGATGAAACATCACTTAAGCTGGTTTCAAGTAGAACTGAGAGGACACCAGGGTCAGACTGGTACAACGGCTCAGAGTGAAATTGGTCAAAATAATGCTGCCTAACTGACATGATTAACTTATATAATCAGAATGTCAGTTGTACAGTATGTTTGCAACATGGTAGCAGACCCAAGATTGTGTGTCAAATTACACATAAAAACAACATGGTCTTAACATATTGTATCATATGCCTCCAGATATTAGATGTCTAAGGGTTTGTGTAACCCTAGAAACTATTAATAATCCTTACCTGAATTAACTTGATGTGGCAAACATCAACTGTGTTGTAACTCGGGAAATCTTCACTGTATAAAAATGCAATTTAACACATTACTAACTTTTCATACCCCAAACCTCAAAACTTTAAAGGCTCCCATATCTCATGCATTCAAAGTAACTGGGCATATACGGTAACATTCAAATTTGATGACACTATTGCTGGATTTATATGTGTGACACGCTTACCGAATGATCCATGCAGGCTAAATGAATTTAAGTACAGAGACATGACGATTACTTAAATTGAAGTCATTACTTTTTCCCCACAGACTTCACTATGTATGTTTGGACAAAGAGGAAACAGCTGAGTAAGTGTTGGGATTTGTATAACACATTGAAATAAGAAGAACAGTATGATTCCATTCAGGTTAGCTGTCAATACAACTAATATAAATGCACAATTTGCATAGTATCTGGTTCAGATAATGATTACAGTGCTTTTGAATGTTATGTAAGACAGTTGATAATTGGTCTTATTACACGGCTCATATATGTAATGAATAAGGGCAGAAAGATAGAGTCACATAGGAACGAGAAACAGTCTTACTGGTTTATCCATAGCACTGGAATATAGTGTCATGCTAATCTAAGGAGGAGCTCAATTGGTTTTGACTGCAAGCTATGCAAGGGAGAAGTTCATTTACACGGTAATGTTGAAGCAAGCAACAAGGGCATAATAACGTAAGACCTGTGTATTAAAAGCCATTTATTCACTTCAAATTAAGGGACAGAGAGAAATAAAAAAGGAGAGGGTGATTTTTTATTAATCCTATTAGGGCAGTGAACAGACATACTGTAGAACTGTCAGGTTTCATTTGATCTGCATCATTAGTCCGCTGACCTGTCCATCTGTTGCCAGCTTCTGCTACGAAAAGCTGGATGTCGTCTTGCATTAATTCTTCAGGGTAATGGGACAATGAAAAAGTTTTGCTTTTCGGGTTTTTTTTTTCTCCTAGCAAGTGGTTTTATCATCACCTACTTGCTCTCTTGTGTCTGTGTTTATCGTGCATGTGCATTTATTTCTCTTTAATTTGATCCCATTTTATTATACTGTTTAAAATGTTCTGTTGTTTATTTATTAATTTAGAAATTTGTTCCTATATCTGATATTTGCATAGGTGTTCATACTATACTGGTATAGCTACTATACTGCACTATGATCAAAACTGTATATGTATGCGTCTGCTGTATGCTGTACTATGAGGGAACTGTATAGGCATAAAGGCTTGTTCTGTATTGCATTAAAGGCCATATAGGCACAGAAGGTTGTTCCTATGTTGAAATACAATCAATTTTACAGGTATAGAGTTGGTAGAGGTTGTTGGTTTTTATTATGTTTTCTATTTTTCTTCTTAAATTTCTATCTATTTAACTGTAAAGCACTTGCATAAGGAAAAAAAAAGTGTGGCTCGATTTGGTTTTGGTTTGGTTTAGTGTGTGTAGGCATGACTGTTTGGGGGTGTGAATGTGGTGAGCGTAAATTGGAGGACCCAACAAGCACATGTCCATTTGGATTTGCAACTTCATTGTCAAGACTGCAGCAGGGTGGATGGTTTGCATTGCTCGAGTGCTGTGATCATTGTGAGGTAGAGGCTGGAGATCAAAGGGTCAGTCCTGGGACAATCATCAGTGGTTCTTTGAAGAAGTCTGACCCCTCTTGGCAGCAACCATTAGAAAAGCCTATTAAATCTTGTCTTTTTGGGGACCTCTACAGCTTTAGGCCCACTGAATCACTGCCACCTGTCTCCTGACGTTCAGGGCCCAGTGTTGTTATTAAACCCACTAGAATTGATTGGTTTTGTGGGTACACTGAGGGTCATCTTGACCAAAGGCTGTGACTAAGCTGTATTTTTCATTATTCCATCAACTGTAGATCATGAGGGATACTTCTGAGTATCACTTCTGAATCAGATAGTGTTTGTTTGTGATGTTGACTGGGCCATTCAGATGTATGGCCTTCCAAAGCTCTTCCGCACTGTATGTGAAATATTCAAACATCAAGCAGGAAAACGGGGGAACAAATGGGCAACAGATGAATAAAGAACTGGAGTTAAAAGGGCATGGTGGAAAAGGAGATGTCACCACACTAATAAACAGTATAAAAGAGGGAACACCAGTACAAAAGGGGAAAGATGGTAAAGAAGAAAGCGTCCGGAAACCATTTTAAGAGCAGGGAGGGAGAGATTTTTCTTTAATCCCTGTGAGGCAAAGCGACTTAATGGAAGCTTCCTCTTATCGAGCATGATGCAGAGGCCTTACTATTGCCGCTGCTTCACTTTGATGTGCTCCAAGAGAAGGAGAGAGAGTGCTAAAGACTGCCTCGCCTCATGCACACACACAAACTCACAAGCCTTTGGTAGGCTACACAGCACAATAAATCTGTGCTACGGCTCTAAAGATAGGGATTTCTGAAAGTGCTGGGGTTATTGTTGCTCCTTACCTCCGCTTCTATGTATGCAATTCAAATCAGGCATTTCAATTTCAAATCAGATTTCCATGTGCAGCCCATAGATACTGCTGTTGCGCGCTAATACACTTATGTCTTTTTTTTCCCCAGAGTAATGTGAGAAAGGGGCTGAAAGGTTGTGTGTTGAAGAGCCCTTCAGACAACCACCTAGCAAAGTAAAACATGAAAAAAGCAACCGACGAACCAACCAAATGAGAGGACGTTTAAGTTTGTAATAATGTGCCAATTACAAACTTGCAGGCTTAAATAATGGCAGTGGCGTCTGATGAAACAGTCACACACTTACAATAGCACAACGCCTTTGTGCACTGTGCCAGCACAGAAGTGGCAGGTCCACTGCAGACAAAACAGCAATATTCTGTAATCACCATTGTGACAGTACGTCTGGTTTTAATCAAAACATTCTGATGATCATGTAATATCAGCTGCCCACATCAAGTAAACAACAGGAGACAGAATGCTGTGTTAATTTCAATCACAATCCATTCTCCTCAGTTTCATGGGCCGCCTAAATTGCTGCCTACATATGTGGCTCTCCCATTAAAACAAACAAGGACTGCACTGACCTTTGTGATTGCCACAGTTCTCAGCTTTCCCTACCACAGAATGCAAAAATGAATGCAAGAATGAATGAGTGAATGAAAACCTTTACTGCTACCAATGTCCATAAACAATTTTACAACCATTGCATAATCAGAAGCAAGCAATTTGCAAAATCAGGTATCTCCAATTGTATTCAATTCAACCAATTCAAAGTACATCTATGCTATATGAAGTTTAACATACAACAGTCAGTGCTTTTTTTTAACTTCAAAAATATAAGATAAACTCTTCTTTTCTATTTCCCCTGGATTCTCCAATAGTTGCCAATGTCCTTTGTCTTTACATCTTTTTGCCTTTTGGACTTATTTTCAGCACAGGGATCACATCTTCTCTTTAGACTAGGCTTACAAACAGAGTTTAAATTGCAAGATGCAAAAATGAAAGGCTCAAAACAACAAAAAGGCAACCAGAAAGATTAGATTGGAGAAATAGCATGATACAACATTAACAACATTAAATTAAATTAGCGAAGGACCAGTAACCAAATTATTTGCATTTGTTATTTCCATTACATCTTTTTTTATAAATATGTTGCATATACATGCAAGTGTTACATATAGTTATTAAAACAAGTCAAAAGTAAAAATAAATAAATAAAATAAATTCTAGTAGTTATGGAAATGTCATAACTTACAAACTGATAAAGTTATGGCTCGGTTCTGATGGGTAGCGTTTTGTGTTCGGTTAGCATAATGACTTTAAGTCTATGAGGGTCAGCTGGTCTAGCTCTGTCAGAGTTAAAAAATAAACCTTACAGCAACTGTGAAGATGTCTTGACCCATGTTGAAAAAAAAAAAAAAAAAAAAAAAAAAGAGCTGTTAAAAGGTAGGAACTATAACTGCTGAACACAGATGGAGAATATGTCTTCATTATCAGTATATAATATTTATGACTGTAATGTCATGTACCTGTTTTAGTAATGTCAACCTGCCAATGCAGCACCATAATACTGATACACCGAGCAAATGATTTAGAGACCAACTTCCGAATTCCTTTTACATATCATATTTGCTATATAAAATGAATTTATGTGTAGGCGACATCCACATTTATTCTCTTGGCATGTATTGATGAGACGCCCCATTCACCTCCCACACACACACAACGTTGCAGCACATCACTTTCTCCTCCTGTCCTGTCCAACATTTTTTCTACTTTCAATTATCCTTATATCCATCATATAACTTGTACAATGATGCCTCCATCCATATTTCAATGTTTGTAAATCCACTGTGGATCACAAAAAAGTGCCAACATAATCTGGTGAGCCAGGAATTCTCAAAAAGCCTCCAGTGTATCTGAGTGACCTGCAGGATCCAGTTAAGAATATGAGGACGGATATAGTGATTACATAAACCTTACAGCCATTCAATAACAGCCACACAAACACTGTACACCTATATGTTGCTACTTTTGACAAGGTGGCAGGATCGTTTCTCAGGTTGGAGGTCTTTTTCTCCTTCTTTCTTTCTTTTTTTTATAGTTTTGAAAATAATGTTCATTTTCTGTCTAGTTTTTCCTCGGTCGACAGGACTGACATTCTGGTGTTTCCCACCTGTGAGAGTAGTATTCAATTATTCTGAACAGCTTGAGCAAACCGAAACATTTATTTCCGTTGTCATTTGCTGAAGATACATGTTGGAGATTGATTGTTTAGTATTAATTGTTTTTTGGATTGTGTTTTGCTCATCCTATTATGCAGTACCTGGGGGGGATGTACATTGCTTGCAAGAATGACAGATTGTCAAGAGTCCTTAAGGGACTCCTACAGCTTTACAGCCTGTCTAATAATCGAGATTCTCAATGCATGCAAAGAAAAAGTCAGCTTATGTTTTGGTAGTTAGCTGGTTGAATAAAAGTATTAAGTATCACTGTGTCACATTTATCCCATAAGCAACAGCAGAGACAAGTGGCCGTACAAATCAGGAAGTTCATTAATAAGCAGGATTAAGGGTACTCTGTTAAATAACGGCTTTCATTCAGCCCTCCAGAAGTAGGTCCACAAGGATTTTAGTGGGTGAATGTTGATGTGTAATGCTATCCACATTGTTTCTCTCACTCACATACAAACTATGTGCCATATCACAGTGGACAAGCGCAGTAATGTCAAAAGACTAATTCCCTTAAGAAAGGAGGAAAGAAAGAAGTGTACAATAAACAACAGGAGGGAGATAAAACATCCAGAAAACAGGTGAGAGAGAGACTGACACATGTAGGGAATCATCTTTCACTCAGACCTATTTTCATACCGTCACGTCTGCTCCCCTTTTCTTTGTTGGAATAGCAAGTGTAAAAGTAATTATTCTAACAAATTAAATAAACAAAACCAAGATGTATCTAATTTATCTACTAACTGTACAAGGTTTTAGAACATCAAATTGATTAATGCATCACTTACACCAAAAATCTGCAGCTCAGCAAAATATTTTGCATGGACACAGTTCACACTATTCAACCAGACTGATATAATATCCAGAGGAGTTTTTATCATTGACTGAGAAAAGCATCCATATCACATTCCCAACCTCTAAGGAATCCCCCAAACAATAAGTCCCGACAATGAGCAGTGAAAATAAAATGCTTTGGTGTCACTGCTCTGTCTGTCTCCATTTCCTCCTGTCGCTATCTGTCCCTTAAGAGCATTTCTGCAACACACGGCACAGGATTCAAATTTCCATGTAGATAAGTGGTCAAATAAATGATGAAACTCTTCCTGGCGCTATCTCACTTTAACCTCTCTCCTTATCTTGACAATATACATTATTCAGCTGGACATCATCTTAAAACCAGAAAAAAAAATCTTCCATCATTTTCATAAAAGCAAAGGCATGATTGCTTAAGTTATTTATTTAATGTTTTCAGATAAAAAAAAATGTGTTAATGTGCATACATCACTTTCACATCTGTACATTTCAGAGTGAGCAGCTCTTAAATTGCCAGATTTGTAATGTAGTTTTGGTGCTGATAACTTTGGCTCCATTTTAGCACCACTGACCCGGCAACTTCCCACAATTCACGGAGGGACTGAGCTGTTCGTGGCAGGCTCAAGCTGTCTGTACTGTATATTTATTTGGCTTGTTGCAGCATGGCCGCTGTGTGATATATTGCAGCACAGACATTTTGTGTCATCATCTAACTTGATCTACTACGTCAGTGGAGTGACTCCACTCTGCCATATTAATATGACAAATTGCAGGGATAGTGCTTCAATAGAAAAGGGCTGTTATTGCATCATCTTCTGTCGGTTATGGTTTTGACCTCATGGGTTGATGCTGGGAAAGAGGCTTGAGAAGTATGTTGTTGTGGTAGACCAGGAGCAAAGTCTCTTCAAATCTGCCTTTGAATTAAAAATCTGGGAAAACTATTCCTGCAGTGGTGTTTTCTCATCAGTCCTGTATCAGGGGGACATCCTTAACTTGCTGAAGGCGATCCAGCATCATTCAGGATGCAGACAAAAATAATATTCAGACCTTGTCAATATCAAACACAGACTGAATTCTATTTCATAGATAACTTTCGATATTGTAAAGGGGTGCTATCGATCGCCTGAGTAAAGCACCTGACTTGATGAATAAACAACCTAATTTAGTCCTGCTCTGCGCAAGGGAGGATCCCCATGCATGATGCATGATGCAAGTAGCATAGTGGGAGGAAGGAGGGCACTAGTAGGAAGGAGAAGGGCTTGGCCTCTGGGCACCACAGGCCCCTCCATTGGGACCCATTTAGAATCCCAGTGCAAAGGAGAACAGCAGAGTGTGTGTGCGCGCGTGTGTGTGTGTGAGAGAGGGGAGGGGGTGGGCAGAGAGAGGCTGTGCATGACAGGCAGACAGAGAAATACAGGGTCTAACAAAAATAAAAGGAAGAGATTATGTAGATGGCGCACAGAACTCCTGGAGGAGTGTAAGAAAATCTATTGAACAATAAAATCATGCAGGACAAATAGTGTTTTTGCAGGACTTTACATACCTAAGATTTCTTCATATTCCCCATAGGATTTTCAAGTTTCTGCAGGATTTGCAAGAATAACTCCAAACAGATATATATACAGTATATTGAACAGTTCTGTAGGAAATTCAATTCCTGTGTGATAGAGGAAGCTTCTGCAGAAATAATAAAATTCCGTGTAGGATTCTTGTAAAGACTGAGCTTGAGAATAGTGGGCATCTCACACATCACACACACACACGCACACACACACACTAACTTTCAAACAGTGCTGCATGCACACACCCTCAAACAAAACAAACGTGATCAACTCTCAAAACAGTTCAACACTGGTTCTAAAAACTTCTAACAGAAGTCAGTTAGGAGTTGTAAAATTATGATAGGACCAGCATAAATTACTCATGGCCATGTGGTGTAACCTCTGCAGTTAACAGAAACATGGTTGAAAGGGTGACATAGCGAAGAGTGAAACAGTAATGGCTTAGGATCTGTGTGGGTTACACTCTAGCAAACCTGTCAGTTAAACTTAGCCACGGTTAGCATAACAGACACAGTTATGATTTGAACATTCCAATGCTACAGTGGCACCACCCATGGTAACAAACATAAAGCTAGCACAGGCTGAAGTGCAATCAAACATTGTCATATACCCTGAAACCTCACTATAAAGTTAGCACTGTTCAGTCTGTTCATAATGGAGGCATGTGGACGCAAAGAATCAAGAACTAGTCTAAATGGGAGTAAACAGCAACTGGCACTAAATTTGGCTCTAGTTATTGTTTGTGTTTTCAAGCAACTTCAGGGTAATAATAACAATAAGAGACATCATAACAGGAATTGGCAAAAGGATACAAAACAGATGTACACATGATGGAAAGTGAGGTGTTTAATTGTATTTCTTTACCAAATGATGACGGACACTTGGATCTTCACATTTTTTTTCATGCCAAAAGGATTGGTGCCATTGCAGTGGAAAAGGGCCCAACAATATCAGATCTAGTTAGGAGGGCTAAACTAGTTTTCTGCAATTGTCCAGATAACATGCATTAGATAGTGTAAGTTGTGCTTCTCTAGGAGAACGGCCAACTCAGCAACATTTTCATCTCCTTGGCCGGGCCCACTTGCCCCAACGTTGTAATAGGAATACCATTATTTACTCACTCTGACCTTATTTGACCAAAGGCAATTTGGGATGCAAACTAAAGTCCTTCAGTCTTCCCACTCCTAAAATACATGACCGGGTGAATCAAGGTGAAAGCTATGATCCTCAATTGATTTCACCTGTTCATTTTATCATTTCCCCTTCAGTGTAGATGAAAGGGAGGAGTCCCGCTAATGAAGGATTTTTAAAGCTTGAAAAAAATGAGACACTGATTGTGTCTGTGAGGGAGAATGGGCAAGATAAAAGATCTAAGTGCCTTTGAATGGGCGTTTGAGTGTGCATGAACTGCAACACCGCTAGGTCTTTTAACCCCGACAGTGTCCCATGTGTTTCTGAAAGGATCCACCGCTGAAAGGACATTGAGCCAATGGCAGGCTTGCGGGTGAAAATGGCTCCTTGATGAAAGAGGTCCTTGGAGGCTGACACAACAAGAACATCAATGGACAGTCTAGTCAACTGATACTCCAGTAAAACGCTGATACTGAGAGGCCCATAACAGAATACACAATTTGGTACAACAACAATGTACTGAGCACTCATTAGATCTCACTTTACATACCATGGCCCAATGAATTGAGGCTGTTCTGAGGGTAAAAGTTGGTGCAAGAAGGGAACCTTGTTATTACCAGTATCCCACACCAGTGAGGAGCTGAAGCCATGTTCCATTATCTGAACAAGCATGACCCTTTTAGTCTACCCAGCACTTCCAGTATTTAAGAACTCTCTGAATTGGCCCTCGCCAACATTTGTTTGGAAACGATTATTATAAATAGTACCAGGGGCACAGCAATGGGCCAAAAATTCACACCTAGCAACATTATCTTACTCATGGGGCTACGAACAAGAAAAAGTATTATGATAACCCCTTTTTTAGAGTCACATGCAACTCTAGCATTGTTTTGTTGATGAAATCCTCAGCTAGGATTATGATGAAAACAGGGTTACTTGACCCAAGTATGAGCATTTAAGATTGACTTTGAGTTATCACAATAAGGAAGTCAACATATTGTACATTCAAATCTCCAGGGAAGGTAATAGTTTAAAATCTGACTTGTATAGGGAGCCCACAGACAGTAAACAGATGGACTTCATTTATATAGCGGTTTTCTAGTCTATTGACCACTCAAAGACCACTCACTGACCACTCACATTTAACCATTCAGACACTCATTCATACACTGATGGTGGAGGCTGCATTGCAAGGCGCCAACCTGCTCATCAGGAGCAGTTAGGTGTTCAATGTTTCACTCAAGGACACTTCGACAAGCTCTGAGGAGGAGCCGGGGATCGAACCAGGAACCTTCCGATTTAGGTCCTGAGCCATGCCGCCACCAGAGATTTACAAATCCTGCCAAAGCAGCTGTAAAAAAAAGAGCTTTTAAGCACCACTATTGTGATAATAGCCTGTAGTTTTCATCCATTCTCTATGAGGAAGAGTTTATTTATCAGTTAGCCAGATATGTGGAATGTGAAGCTGGACTTTGAGGAACAAATAAATCTCCTAGAGAAAAGATTTACTCGGTGGGTCTGTCCAAATAACTGGAGAGTGCACACAACCGATTTTGGAATGCCACTCAGGACCAGTGTCTCCAAAAGTAATCAACCTGTATGTTTTCTTCAGTATTCACCATTTTTGGGAGGAAATTGAAGAAAGTGAACACTGGCACATACTCTCAAACTTTTGGGGTTGTTCAAGGATCCACTCTGGATTGTATTTTAAAGTCCAGCTACATTCTTTAGATCTACTATGTATGTGGGCTCTCTTGTGCCCTCATTTGTTGGGAAAAAAAATCAGTCAGAGGAAATTTACACTATACTACAATTTTTTTTTCTCTTGAGAGGGCCACCTATCTGATGATCTGCAAGCACTGGTGGCACTGGTTATACTGTATATCTCCTTCCGCTGCTTTGGCAGGGATTTGTAAATCTGAAGAAAATATACATATGCATGTTTTAGTTTTGTCCACACACGGATTTTGGTCTTGAATACCTGAAACGACAGTCTTGAACTTTATACATCTTACCCTGGGTTTGTTCCAGATTTCGGGGACAGCCACTGAGTGTGCATAGAGGGACCCAATGACAATATGAAAGTGAATGAATTTCACAAAATATGCAGCCTTGTGTTAGCTCTAAGCTGTCTCACAGGTGCAGCAGAAGGCCTCGCTGTATCAGGTTTTGCAGCAAAACCATAATAGAGCACGCTTGTTAACACAGCATCTCCCTCGTCCTGCCTGCTTAGCTATCACTCAAAGATGTCTCCTTGAATGTTTATTAGGTGTTGCTCCTGCTGGGTCCTGCCTGCCCTTGCCCAATTGTTCAATCTGACCTCCCCGTTTTAAAGGGTAATTTCAGCATAAATGATATTAACTCTATTTAATACATTGGATTAGCCATTTACATTGTGTCTCTAGTGCAGTTTCTAGTGCAGTTATTCCCCAGCTAATGAGCCAAAAGTTAATATGACTGACATCACTGGGTATTCTCAGCACAGCTACAATGGCATTTAATCAGGAAAATGATAAATAAACAAAATAGATAAATAAATAAAATTTGATGGTTTAAGACAGAAGCGTCAACTGTCAGGTTTCAGTGTCAGCCAGTAAAATTAAATCAGCAAGCGCTTGTTTGTAGACTCACAGCATATTTCTTTGTCGCATTAAGCTGCATTGCAGCTGCGGTGGAATTACACAACAAAACAGCACAAGAAACACATCGTAAGTCACTCATCCTTCTTTTTAGTATTTTAAGGAAGGATTTTTTTGACAAATTCGTTCCTACCATCTACATCTTTATATCCAAAGGTGACACATTCACCCTGTTAGGCAAAACTTTTAAGATTAATGGCATCATTACTTACATCATTAATGTTTTTATTTATTTATTTATTTATCAAAACCCCCTTGTGGATGTGGTTGGTTTTGGAAAACTGAAGACACGCTGAGCAGAAGCAGTATTGGAAATCAAAAAAAGCCCAATGCCCATGCGGTTTAAGGAGGCTCAGAATGCCTTAGTCTCTCTGTAACACACAGGCATTGGACATGTAAAATCTCTAGACTGGGAGGAGACATGAACAGGCTGCATTTCTAAAAGATATTGAATTATACAAACTGGACACATTATTTCCAAAGGGGATGAATGGATTTTTTCATTGGACATGTCCTGTAATTGGACTATTTACCATCCAGCTGAAACAAATTGATCCATTCTTGTTCCCTTTCCTTTGTATATGTTGCCTGCAGTATGTACATATTGCAAGCACTGTAAATATTAGTAGTTCCAAGCATCAGTTTGCTATAGTATACCATAACATTTTGGATGGCCATTGACAGTGTTTTTATAACAGATTGTATTCCTTTACTCCTTGTGGCATGTTGAATTATAATAATATTATAAGAATTATAATAATAATTTATTCTTATTAATAATACAGTTATTTTATTTATTTATTTATTTTTTACCTGACTGAAAACATGGTGAGCTTATTACTGTTCTGGTGGACAACAGAATTGTGCAGGTTCTCCCCTGTTTTAGCTTAAAACATGACATGCAATGGGCATATTTTTAGGAATATGGAGATTGAAATAAAGGATTGGTGAATTTTTGTCCCTTTACATCAGTTTCTATTAATGATATCCATTTACACAAAGTAGATTGAGCAGCCTTGCCAATGAGACCTTAACTGCTTGAGCAATTAACTGTGAGAGTGGCAATTATATGGAAGGTGTCTGCCAAAAAACATGGAGCACTTTCACACAAGGGTCACATTTGATGAAAATGTGCAGGTTGTGGCTTTGGCAGCATGACGACTTTGTAATGATAGGCTAATATTTGCAAAACTTAATACCTGACATCACTTTTGCAACAGTTCAGTTTCCAGAAAGTAAGATAAGTGAATAATAGTTTAAGAATACAAGACAGTACTTAAGGGTACGGGTCATTTTGGTGAGTCAGCACTCAGCCAGGCCTGTAAAGTTGAGCTGATTGTTTATCTATTCATTAAATAGTACAGAGCAGCTGCACTAGAAACACTTAAATCCTAAAATATTTCTATTGAAAACCTGTTGTCAAGCATTCGGTGCCACAAACTTTTTATCTGAAGAGCAGAAAAAAGATATGACCATGAACTTGCATGCTGTGCTGCATGGACTTTTTTTGAACAAGCCAAAAACACAATGGTGATGAAGCAGTAAAAAACATAACCATTTCACTGCATCAAAGGACTACACAACATGGAGTAAGTGGTGTTATTAACTGTGTCACTTAATGGGCAGACGGTTGTCCAGTGGTTAAAATCATCATACCATAATGAAGAAGTCTTGTTTGATCAGCATAATGGCCCAGCAGTCTGTTGAATAGTACTTTGACAACCCGCCCCCCCTCATTGTAGGTCACTCTGGATTAGAGCACCAGCAACAGCAGAAGTCTGAATTGTACATTATTTCTCTCACCGCAAAGCCATTTGCAGAGACAGAATTTCAACAGTTAGATGGGTTATTTTGCACAGTGGATAAAGTGCATTGGAGAGATGGAAAATCTGTCTATAAGGACAGTTTCAAAGAAATGTTGCAGAAATTTGGTGCTTAAAAATCAATTACAGTCAATTGAACATTTTCCTCTTCCTCCCTTTCACTGATTGGGTCATCCATTTTCCGTAAAGTACAAGACATAATAAGCTTTTGCTGATACATCGTAGCAGAGTGAATTTCCAATTTGGCAAAACTGGCTCTAGTGGTGTTCTAGCATTGATTGCAGAAAGTAAAGAAAGGCAACTCTCACTCGGAATCTGAGTATTCTTTAGTCTGAGGACTTCATACCTGGAGCAAGCCGGAGACAAATAAATAAATCCTAGTTTTGACAGCTCAGACACTTTTTGGTTAGAAGTGACAGCCCATCAGCTACAAGGAAATGGAGGATAATGTATCAAATAGTCATTAATTGGACAACAAACTGCAGGGAACATTGAGTCTATGACACAGGTTGAGGACAAAGTGTCTTCTCATCTTTTGCTTCACCAAATCCACAGACATCCTCTTGCTTCTCCTTCTCAAACTTGAAGTACTTGATGTCCCTGAGCTTGGTACTTATGATATGACTGAATGTGTCTTGTTTGGAACATTGAGGATTTGATGTAGAGCTCTCTCACCTATTTTATTTGTATTTTGTATGTTTAGATTTATCTTATAATTGTTAATACTGTCTTTAATGTTTATTTTAATTATTATTTTCCTGCATCGGCAGTGGGTGATATTAAACTGATGACTGTGACATGTAAATATCTTTACTTGTAATATTTTTACTTTTGTTTGCAGTTGGTGCCATGTGTCAAGTATAAAGCTTTACAGTAGGAGTTTACCTTACAGAAGAATCCTAATTACAATGCAACTTATCAATCCACCTGCTCAATTTATGTCCACAGAAATCATTTTTTCCTATGGAAATTACACTTTTTCCCTGCTACATTCTAGTTTCCAACTACACCGTCAGTCAAAGCATAAATGGTCTGTCATTAAAAGGCTGCTGCTCTATTCTCTATATAGTTTTCCACCTTCTGCATTATTATCACAGTAATAAGGAGTAATATAAATCTGTCTGCTTGTTCAATTGTTCTGACTCCTGCTTTTGGGGTAATATGCTTTTTAAATTTCAAGTTACAAATCTTCCATGAATAATTACATTGCAATAACATCATAAAATTGTCTAAAATAGTTTTGAATCTGCTTGTTCTTCTGTTTATGTTATTTTGGTGTTTTGGAAGGTCCATTCAAAACTGCAGCAGAACAAGAAGTCCAAAGTTCCAAGCAATCCTCACGTTCCAGTAATTAAATTTAGATATTTCTAGTTCATCATCATGAATTTATGTCAGTCCATGTTACCAGACTGCAAACTGTTGAACAAATAGGTGATATTTTGTATTTTACATGATGGCCTACATATGAATATATGTAGGAATATATTAATATATGTAGATCCAAATGCTTCATAAAACCTTTTAGAAAGTCATTTATATTCAGTCCCCCCAACTCAACATGAGCATAAAGCCCATGTTTTGTCCCAGAATCATTATAATGACTGCGTCAGGTTGGTGATTCATTTATTACCAATGATTGACATTTTAACTGAACATACAATACTTGCTGAAATGCAACTTATTATTACTCATCTCAGTTGGATAGTGGCTGTATTATGGGCTCTGTCATACATTACAGTGTACATGGATGACTGTATTATTAGCTTTCATAATGTCCAGGCCCTGGAGCCTGCCTAAAAATCTTTATCTTTCCCCCATGATGTCATCACCATCTCACCAATGGTATTTGGCCATGCTACTTTTATTTTATTAGTCACTTCGAGGTAAAACTATCCTACAGCAATTCTATCCAGGGCTTAGCTGGATAAAAGTTAGTCATGTAGTTCTGCATTTATTTTATACTGGTCGAACACAGATTAAAATGTGATTTATTTATTTATTTATTTATTTATTTATCTTGTGAAAAATGCAAATCCTCATTCATTAAGATGTACTGATATATAAGATGCTACACTTTCATAATATTGGCCATTTGAAAACTTCACATACTGAGTTTATTCAAGGAGTAAATGACCAGAAACAAATGCTTCAACGTATTTGTAGCCTAAAGTGTTGTAGACTTACCTAAGGTGGGCCACTCGCAGCTTTGCATAAAGTAGTCCCAATGGTCACATACATCACTCTTTCACAGCTGGCTAATTTGGCTGTAAATACACTGTGACTTCAATATAAATATCAGTACCTTTATCCTATCCTAGTATCCTCTGCATACACATTTACTTACATGTTACTCCTCAGGTTACTGAGGAGTTTTACAAAATGAGATGAGTTTGACTTGACCAAAGTTGACCCTCCCTATCACAACATAGAGGATGACCAAAGTCAGCCCTCGAAAATGCCACTGATCACAGCCTCTCATGTGTCTCTGCCCAGGTGGCATCCTACGCTATTCTTGCTTGCTGTGTCTTTATAAAATTGTTAGTTAGCCGTCTCACTGAGCCTCCTCTTCACCAGTCTCACGGGCCAGGTGGTGAAAGCAGAGGTCTTTTTTTTTCTTTTCTTTTTTTTTTTTTTTACTAGATTACAGGTTGTGTAAAATAAGTACGGGACAAAGCTCTGATATATGGAGATGACCAA
>OMLF01057604.1:5202-15528 GCA_900302615.1 Holocentrus rufus | reverse complement strand
CTAGCTGAGAACAGAGCTCACTGACAAGCCGCTGTATAGCCAGGCTTGTTTTCTTAGTCAGCCTCCCCAGAGCAGCCGTTCTTTGTCATTTTACAGGCAGACATGAGCAATGGCTTAACTATATAGGGGGTGAATGTACAATCAAGACAAGTGTACCAGATGTGAACAAGGCACTGGCTGCTGGGAATGATATAGGAAACCCCTCTGCCATTCTTGAATGACCAGCTCAGCTGATAATGAAACCTCAGAGGCTCTCACCGCCAGCAAAGCTTATTTTTCAATCAACCCCCCAGCTCTAACCAATACTTGGCTGTAACATATGTGCTGGAATGTGAATGGCTGGGCGCCCTCTATCCATTTCAAGTACAAATGTGCTTCACATTTGTACTTGAAATGTACAAATGTGCTCAAGTACAAGTACAAATGTGCTTCATTAATGTAATGAAGCACAGTTAAATTTGCCCCACCACAGTTTCATGTCAGCAACCCCCCACATATAACCAACACCAACACTCTCTCTCTCGCATATCACTTTTTTTCCATGCAAATTTCAAGCAGATCAAGCA
The DNA here is from genome assembly GCA_900302615.1 of Holocentrus rufus. Lineage (NCBI taxonomy): Eukaryota > Metazoa > Chordata > Actinopteri > Holocentriformes > Holocentridae > Holocentrus > Holocentrus rufus. Next base: position 14,962 of record OMLF01057604.1, on the reverse strand, counting down.
TGTTGAAAACAAACAAATCTGTCCATGCACTTTTAAATTCTCTATTTTCAATTTCAATTCTTACCGAATGTAAGAATCACTTTAGGCCTACAACAATGATAAATGAAAATTAAAATGTTGAATAACTGTTAAATAACCGTTACCCATTTCCGTATATTTTTTTTTCAAAGCCAGGGAGCCACTGGCATGTGGTTCCGGAGCTGCAGCTTGCCGACCCCCAAGCATGGGGGATGCAAACAAATTAGGGTCCAAACCTGAAGGATCTCAGAACATTCTGAGAAACTGTTTGCATTTGTGTGTCATGTTTGTGTCATTTTTAAAAAAAATGACAATATATAATAACTAAGTCTTGAAAAAAAGTTACAAAATCAGCTTTCAATCAACTGACTTCTACTGCGCACATCAATTTCATGATGATGATTCTCCAAGGAATATTGCCATCTACTGTAAGATAAAGACTTTAAAATAGAGTAAGGGGTCAGGTAAGTACAGTGTGATATAGAGAGAGAATGAAAGATGCAAAAGAAATAAAAGCTAGTACACAATTCAGTGTTCATGATTTTGACTGTCAAATCAGATTTCCCCAGTTATAAGATGATCTATCTTCTGCTTTCACCCAGCCACATAGCTTTGAGCTGTCCATTTTCAGGATTCCACCTGGATTATCATTAGATTCCCAGTAGTTACAATATAATGAATAACATTAGCAACAGAAAAAAAAGTGTTGAGTGTGGAGAGGGAGTAGAGCAGAAGAAATTGGAAAAGCATAGAAAAGGGAAGAGGGAGAAAAACCTGAGCACTTCCAAGCTGTCTAGTGCCTGACAATAAGAAAACCAGTCCATTATCTAATATCCAGTTGGTTAAACCAGTCTGACCCTTTTCATATCTAGAATGCTAATTTTGAAACTCATTTCGACTTCAAAACAGCAATTATGCCAAAAGATGACAAGTTTTCCTGTGTTCAAAGCGCCCGAAATTCATTTCCACATCGCACAAATTCAAATTTACAACATGGCCACACTAAAGAGCCCTGTAGGATAAATATCCACTCCTTTCCAATTATGTACACTGTATTTTTTAAGTAAACAAACACTGAGCTTTGATAATGTACTTGCCCTCTAGAGTATCATAATTTGTCAAGGTGAGCTTTTCACGAGGTTGACGAAGAGCTTCACTAATTACTGAAGTTTGCAGAAGGGGAGGAGAAGGGAGTGGAGCAGAAAATTTAATTGAAAAGGAAGAAAAATAATTGTTGGAAAGAGTTTTCATTTCATCACATCACAGAGTTCACGCAGACAGGACCAGAGTGAGAAGCACTTGGGGAGGGGGGGGGTGGATGATCAGCTGAGGAAATAATTGCAGAGGGAAAATCACCGTTGGGCTCTGAGCTGAGGAGGGAATGATAAAAGGGGGATGATAAAGCGGTGGCAAGGCTCAGAGTGGAGTAGGTAGGTCAGGCATGATTATTGTAAAAGAAAAAGGTGGACTCTGAAGCTGGGCTATGTGTGATTTCTGTAGGTTATGTCGGGGTGATAAGGGTTAGAAATTAATATATGTGTCAGTACCAAACAAAGTGTATAATAAATTAATTTACTGTGGGAGGCTTACTTATTTTAGCATCAAAATGATAAATGAATAGTATTACAACACCTGACTTACTGAAGTAATCTTACTGTAATACCTACTGTAATATTTATCTTTAAGAATAAAAAAATAGTAATAAAGAAGAAAAATAAAAGAATATAGAAGCCTCTTCGTGCTGTGTAGAGCTCTTGTGTTTTCCTGTGAAATCAATAAAATATGAAAACCCAAGAAGAGCGCTGCTTAAGCTGTATGACCCAGTACTGGACCAGCCTGAAGGAGAAATTCAATTAAACATAGAGGCCATCATCCTGGCCTTCATTTAACTGTCATCATGCAGTTTCACAGGGGAACCTCAAACATTTCACCTCTGCTGATTGATGGCAGGTAGTTGGAAGACTGGAATTGCTGTTCTCACCTCAGTTATAAAACAAGCCACCTCAGCAGATTCTAATTGCTCTGTGCTCTGCGGTTCATCAAAGCATTAAGTTATTGGCTTGATTAAGGTTATTAGACACACAGAAGGGAAAGTGCACTGAAAAGGTTCCTTTCCGTTTTTGGAATGTGCATACACGGTGCAGGAATAATTTGATATAAGGACGCCACTGATGTTCAATGTCAAAAATAACCCCAATCTGTTTGTAATACCGTAGTTCCTGGTGAAGAGTGATACTCTGCCCTCTTACTTTGTGAGAGAGAAACATTTTAGCAGCTGGTTAGGTGTCTCTCTCTCATAGCCCCCTCTACACCTTCCACATGGTCTCAAGTGGTGACGGCAACAGGATTTCCCAGGTTCAAGCCCTTTCAAGAATCACAAGGAAAAGCTCCAATGCATTTGAACTACTGATCCAGTGAAGAGCAAAGCCTGCCAACAACTTCTCTACCAGCCAGGCTTGTTTCTCAGTCAGCCTCCCCAGAACTGCTATGTTGTGTCATCTCTTTGCACAACAGACAAACATGAGTGTCAGGTCATGTGTTCAAGGGAGTGAATGTAAATTAATGTTTTGTTCATAACAACAGCAACTTACCACTTCATAAAAAATAAATAAACACAACAAAATAAAAAAATGAGATTCCTGTAATCATCCATTTGTTTATTCTTTTTGGAGTCCACCAACAAAACATACAAACATTAAATGTTTAACAGTTTAACAGTGAGAAAATAAAATCCATCCAGTTGCCAGTCCATTACAAGGCAGACGCACTGACCAACAGACAAACACAGTCACTCACACATTCACAGACAATGTGCATGTCTTTGGACTGTGGGAGGAAACCAGAGCACCCACTGGAAACCCAAGCAAATGGGAAAAACATGCAAACTCCACACAGAAAGAGCCCTGGCCGGGGTTCAAACCCAGGACCTTCTTGCTATGAGGCAATAGTATCAACCACTTTTTTTCTTATTTTATTTTGTTTCCTAAAATAAATAATACAAAATGAAATTAGAAAAATATAGTTCTCTCACATTCACCGCAACAGTGAAAAAATAATTAATTAAATTAAAGAGAGAGTCACCACTGGTGTACAGTAAAAAATAGCCTAAGTCAGCAGCGCATGTATGCTCATCATCATACTGTCATTATCAGGACACTGTCTGTGCTCTTTCTGTTTAACACAATGACTAAGTCTGCTCTGTGTTTGTGCTTTGCAATAAGGATGCCCAAGAGCAGTGGGTCAGTCAGTCAGTGTCCCACAGCCTACTTTCCCACAGCCTCAAGAGCTGGAGTCTTGGGAGCACTGGGCTTGTTGACATGAACCAGATGAAGGCAAAGTACCAGCTCATCTAAAAACACAGGAGAAGCCCTGCTGCCATTCTGGCCAATGGGGTTTCCCTCTAACCAGGCAGCCTGGCTGAGAACCAAGCCCGGCCGCCATCCCAGCCAACAGGGCTTCCCCCTGACAACGAATGTTCAAGAACGAAGCCAACCACAGGCAAAAACTTGCTTTTTTGGTCAACTTCCCCAGTCCCCTAGTCTCTCCCAGAGTTTTACCAGACCCATTCTATTCCAGCCAATAGTTGTAAGAACATCTGACTTTAGGCTCCCTGGTATGGAGTGACCAACCATGCTGAAGTGCACCAAACAGCTGTGTGTGTGCTATGGGGACAAGGCTGGCAAGCCCCAGATTTCCCTCCCTCTGCAGATGTTCCAGGATGGGCTCTATCTCCTAAGGATTTGAGGCAGTTGGAGATGGATTGCAGCTAGGTTAACAGATATAAAGATGGGACTCAGAACAGAAGGTCTCATGAGGAAAGCCAGAAGATTTTGTCTGAGACAATAACTGGGCATATACGACTGGTGATGATCTGCCTTCCTCTTCCAGTGCAGGGAACAAGGGAGACTGATACCCAACACAACATTCAAAGGGGGACATTTCTGTGGGGCAAACACGTAAATAATTGTATGCATACTCTACCCAAGTTACCTGCTGGTGCCAAGAGGTGGGATGTTGACTCACAAGACACTGTAGGGTGGTTTCCAGATGTTGATTCGCACACTTGGTTTTGTTTGGTGGCGAAACCCAGGAGACACACTAACAGATGCTCCAATCAACTCCAATCCAGTCAACAAAGGCATTCCAAAACAGAGAGATGAATTGGGGACCCTTGTCAGAGACAATCTCAGCAGGAAGACCACACTTTGTAAAAACAATTTATCATCAGCTGAGCAGTGCTTTTAGTTGATGGAATCTTGGGGAGAGGGACAAAATGGACAGAACTGAAAAAAAAAAGTCAACAATGGTGAGGATCGTGGTATTACCATCAGACAGAAACAGACCTGTGACAAATCCAAGGCAACGTAAGACCAGGGATGGTGAGGGAGAGGCAGAGGTTGAAGACCAATCTGCAGACTGAGTGGTGCTTTGATTTAGGCACAGACTTGGTAGGCAGCCACAAAACTTTGCATGTCCTCTTTCATGATGCGCAGATGGACTAATGGAGGAATGCTAAGGTGTGCTACACTCTAGCCAGGCAAATCTGGACGAGTGTTCCCACTGCAGACCAAGTGGGATGCATTTCTTAAGTTCAGTTTAGTGGAAACTATGGTCCCATGGAGGAGCTCAAATGCTGAGGAAATAAGTGGGAAAGGATATGTGTTCTTAACTGTGACATCAATTAGAGGGCAGTAATTAATGCAGGGACAGAGAGTCTTATTTTTTATCAGAAAAGAAGAATCGAGCTCCAACAGGAGAGGACAATGGACTGATGATTACTACTGTTAGAGAGACATTTATATATTTAATCACAGCTTCCTTTTCAGGTCTGGTATATGAATAAAGTTTGCCCTTAGGAGGAGGAGTTCAAGGTAACAGATCAATAGCACAGTCGTAAGGTCTGTGAGGAGGTAGCAAAGTAGCCCTATACTGGATATAGGTTTCAGATCTAAATATCCCAGAGGGACATTAGACAAGTCTGGACACTCATCCTGAGCCATGGGCAAAGATGCTGCATGATGTTGAGCTGAACACAAACCAAGAGAGGCAAAATGGACTCCACCTCATAATGGTGTTACTGACCCAGTCTACAGTATTTGTAGATTGTGGTTGGTCAGCCAGGGATCCCGTATACTTCTGGAGTTCTGAGGTGTTGGAAATAGAGGTGTCAGAAACCTTTATTATCTCCATGATGAAGGTTCTCACATATTGGCCTCCCCATGGCAGTTCCCTACTACTAGGCACTAACAATGAAGAAAATAGTGGTTTACAGGTGGCACAGCAGGTGTCCAGCTAACAGGAGCTGCAGGTGATGAGGATGAAGAGAAGCTTGTAGTTGTTAAAGCTGCATAGCTACACAGTCAACAATACTGGCCAGGGCTTGGACATTCTGGTTCACAGTAATCATATGTTGTTGTTGCTTGACCAAAACTGAACCTTACTTGATGACATGCTGCTGCTGGACGTTCTGAGTTCATTTCTGGCCAGAACGTACAGCCACACCACGCAGATGGCAGGAAACACAGAGTTGTTGACAGGCAGTGTGTGATATTGTCCAAATAGACAAAGGTTCCAAATGGTCACACAAAGAACATAAACTTACAGATCTGGGTCATAACACAAGCTAAGAGAAAGAGGAGAACAGTCAGAAACAGGTCGCAAGTAGACTGGGACAATCTGTCAGAGACTAAGCAAAAGGCTACTGGCATATGCCAGTTAAGGCAGCAACAGAGTGGGCAGGGCAGGAACTATGGGACCTAGACAAGGGAATACAGCAATACGCGCACACACACACTAACACACACACACAATTCTATCTGGATAATCACATATTTCAGTGACATAAATGGAAGTATTAGGGGGAGATGTCATTTAATGCAACCAGTTTTAATCAGACAGCTTCATTTTTGTCGTAACAATTGGCTCCATTGGCAATAGGCATTACTCTCATTACTCAAGCATTACCCTCTCCAGCATGCCCAGGATGTTGGTGATGGCTTTGCCTTGCTACAATCAAAGCTGCTAGAGTGACTGGACGGTGTGCACATCATTTCCCTTTTCAACTTGCATTACCCCCAACTTTGGGGAGGTAGTAATATTTCCCCCTTAATTGCAAGTGGCAATTAGTAATGACCTTTATGAATTGGATACACCCAATAATGAGCCTCATCCACATAGAAAGGGGTCATTATTTCCTGGGTAGTGCAATTGAGTATGCTTTCCACCCACAACAGGGGGCTTATGAATCACAGACTACATCTCTCTTTGTTTTGTAATGGTTTCACAGGCACAAAGGTGTTGCAGATCTTTTTTGAATTCACCCTGGAGTACAGCTCCATTGGCAGCCTTTTTCAGTGGAACAGGTGTGGAGACGATCTGTACAGCTGTTTCATGGTCTACACCATGTTGTTTCACTAGGTTCTATCTGTTGGAAAACATCTAAAGTAATGGTTTCTTACAGTGAAAGGAAAGCTGTTGACATATTATGCTGCAGCTGGGGCTATAGTCATTAGGGTTCAAACGTAGGCCAATGCAGCCCTGTTACTGGGCTACTGTTACTGGCACCTCTTGACTCTGTCTCCATGTTTGCCCTGCGTTGGTGGTTCTGCTGTTTCCCTCCCAGTTTGAGCTTGTCCTCGTTGAGCTGCTTCAGGTAGCAGGCTGAGTGGATGCTGGCTGGTGCACCATTCAGCCGAGGTTTTACTTTGTGTGCTAATCATCTGAATCACCTCTTAGTCCTTGCCACTGCTGTTTTGCCTTTTGCCTTTGTTTGTCATTTCAGTTTGTGGTTTGTTAGTGTTTATTCATGCAGAGTCTGTAACACGATGTAAACTTACGGGTATGTTTTAGCTGTATCTTGAAGGGTTCCCCTGGGGGAGCTGGGTGCCGCTGTGGTACTTACCCTTAGTGAGCCCCATATTCTACACATTGTGATTATAATCACTGGTTACTTGTGAAATGCCTTTTTTGTGGCTTGGCTTGATTTTCACATGTATTTGCTCTCTTGGGCACACGTCTGATTTTGTAGTGGACTTCCCCTAGCTGGCCCCACTCAGGTGGCCATTTTGTCCTTTATTTTGCATCCTTGTGTTTGTGCTTCATCATTCTGTTCTATGGCCATATTTGGACTTGTCCTTTCATGCGTATCCCATTCGGATAATTTCCAGATATGATTTATCCACGTTTCATTTACACTTCACATCACTCTATCTTTGCTAAATGGACAGAAATCTTATTGCACATTCCTGCACAAAATGCAGATGACCACGCATGACAGCAAATCCAACAAACTTTAGCAGTTGTGATCTTCCTGCTGAATAACTTCTTTGGACATGAACAGGAGGCACCTCAATTGCACTCCAATTGGTGAGGCGGGTTGGCACGCTGAAATCGCCTGGGTCATGCACCACTTACTCTACTAGGATGAGATGGCAAGACCAGCTGATACATCACAAAAGGACTGAACACAAAGCACACACAAAAACCAGGATAATTGGACACCAAGTTGAGTGCACTCACTCTTTCAATTTCCTGTGCATGTGAGTGCAAATTAGGTGCAGGGGATGTATGTGGTTTATGCATTTGGATGCATTTACTGATCTGGTCGGAGATATCTGATTTAAATTCCAGCCCCAGTGTGTCCTGCATGTATTTTCACTTGATTTATTTGATTGTTAGATCTAGGTAGGCTCATTCTTTGAAAAAAAAATCTTTGAGAACGTGCTTGGGATGAAGGGCTCAATATAGTTAAGCCAATAGAGCCTCATTAGAGGCCTCTGTCTGTCATTGTAGGACAAGAGTTATCATGTGTAACTGACATTGTCTGACAAACAAAAGAAGTGTTTAATTGTTAAAGGTAAGGTTCTAAACACTGTTCTCGAATGAGTTTTGGCAATGATGACATGTTTAAGTTCCCGTTGAGGTGAGTTTTAAATCAAATGAGAATAAAGACTGTCTAACTGACAACAGGTCTGTTGCTCAACATACTATGGGCTGAAATTGAATGGGAGATTTATTCTCATGGATAACATACAGACCTCCATTTAGTCCTGTTTCCAATGTGCATAATGTAAACATGTAAAATGGTACTGCAAGTGGGCATGGATTGCAGAAGAAATACAACCAAACTCGTTCGTTATGATCATTATGATCAATCAAATTGCATCAGTGACAGATTGTACACAATGTAGGCTGCAATAATCTTGCAAAAAGAATAATTGGTCTGTATGAGATGCCATGTTTAATACTAAAATGACACAATGAAATAAAATCCTGTTTTTCAGATCACAGTCCACAGACAAGTGTAATCATGTTAGTGTATCAGCTTCACGAGATACCCGTAGTAGCAGAAATTGTGAAATTGATGTTTGAGTCCTCTGAGGTGTTGTGCTTTTAGTGTGGCTGTTCCCTGAAGCATGTGGCTTATCATTGCATATTCCTGCTGACAGAAAATACCACACAGCACGCTTTGCAGTTCGCCTTGTAATCATTCTCTGCTACACTTTCAAGCCACCAATATTTGGCTTCCGCTTCACAATATTTTTTTGTAATCTCTTGCATTTGACAAGAGGGCTTGAAGAAAAGGAAGAGAGATCCTTTTGAAATGTCAAGTTGATTCTGGCCATCCCATGTGCTTGTGACTCTGTTATATAGCAACAGCCAATGTGGACAAATTTGAAAACACGGAACAAATTGTGCTACATGGTGATTCATTAAGAAACACGTTTTTCTCTTCATTACGGAATGATACTGTATTATATGACAAGTGGACTTAATCGAAGCCATGCAAGCACAGGCATTGTTAGACTTAAAGCTCTTCTGGGGCACAGGTCTCCAGCACTCACTTCCTTGAAAAATCACATTCAAAACTATGTCATGCACAACAGTGACAGCATCATTATTACGGATGTCATTACTAGTGAAGGGAATATATTGGAGGTACAAAAATGTGACTGGGGCTTGTCACTGACTGACATATGGAAAGTTGTCTGAAATATATACAAATTTACTCTTACCCATTCAGCTTTATTCTGTATGACATGACTTACTCTAATGTACAGTAATTAAAATATCCTGCCTGAGCCACTGAGAAGCACACACCACCCCATAGTTTTATTATACATAATGAACATTGTTTTACTCTACATGTTAACAACGGTTCATATGTGTTTATGTAATCTATTGTGTGGAGAGGAAGACAAATTTTAGTCTTCAAAACAAAAATTTCAACATTATAACTTTGACACAGTTTACAGTAGAAGGCGGCAGGCCTCAGGAGGTAGAGCGGTCGCCTAGGAACCGGAAGGTTCCTGGTTCGATCCCCGGCTCCTTCAGAGACCGTGTCGAAGTGTCCTTGGGCAAGACACTGAACCCCGAGTTGCTCCTGATGAGCTGGTTGGCGCCTTGCATGGCAGCCTCCGCCATCAGTGTGTGAATGTGTGAGTGAATGGGTGAATGTGAAGTGCACATTGTAAAGCGCTTTGGATAAAAGCGCTACATAAATGCAGTCCATTTACCATTTACCAAGAACGATCGTGCTTTCGCTCTCTCTTTCTCAGGTTTGGGCTATAGTGTCGCCACAGATAATATTCATACCACTTCATTTGAAAGCACAAAATCCTATTTGGAAACCTTTGTACTTCTTTGTGTTTTGGATCAGGCTGCTTTGGCTTATCACCAGAAGTGTCCATGTCATTGCTACCCTGAATCTCACTTGCCAGGTCAATCTCACGCTCACTGTTTG
>OMLF01057603.1:1201-19992 GCA_900302615.1 Holocentrus rufus | reverse complement strand
GAGGCAGAGAGAGAAAGAACGACAGAGGCAGAGAGAGAGAGAACAGAGGCAGAGGAAGGGGCAGAAAAATAATGAGGGGCGAAAACTCAATCAGTGGAGGGAGGAAAGAATGAGAGGGGCTATTGCTGAATATAGGCAAATTATAGAAGATGGTGGAGTCCCTAAGCTAAGAAATCAGTTGGACAGTTGAAGCTTGATTCCCAAAATGAAAACAGTAGCTATGTTAATGATGTCACACAGGTTGTTTTTGTATGCCTGTTACACAAACACAGTAGTGTTTGTGTGTGTTTGAGTGACAGATTCATGAATGTTTATCTGTGTAGTTCTCTTCTTTGTTTGTTTGATTCAAGTTAACATACCTTTAAGCTTTTTCTAACATTAACTTTATTGAACACATTTAGTCTTGAGTGAAAAGTTTTTATTCCATGAATTAATTGGGCATGATTTGAGTGTCCCACATTTGGGAAAGGACTGTCCCACATTAGGAAATAAATATTTTTTGAGACAACTTGGTACTAAGTGTGATTATATGTGTACCATTTCTTTAATGAGTGTGTTATCAGAATTTTCTCTTTTGATTTTCTTTTGAAATTCACCCTATGTCTTATCGCATCTTTAAAAAACACAGAAAACTTAAAGCATGAATTGATGGATAAAATGAGATAAGGTACAGTGAAAAATAGCAAGGAGGGAACATTAACTTTGCAAGACTTCCTTACCTTGGTTTGAACAGCGTATGGTGCTAGCAGAACATAGGCTTCAGGGGAACAGAATATCTCTTCATCTAAAATCTGTTTTTTCACCTATAAAAGAGTTTTGAGTTTTATTGATTATGGAGATATAAGTAAGATACCATTATTACAACACCCACCCACCTGCGGCTTACCCCATTTGACCCCTACATAAGCAAGTTCACCTGGTTATCACACCTGCCCACGGCTTATATAACCTCTGACTCCTCCATATATCTGCAAGTTCACCTGGTGAATGTACAGTTTATAATTCAAATTTACCTGGCGTGACTGTGAGGCACAAGGTTCTACATTGAGTTAGAAGTTGGAATAGTGGTGACCTGTTCGGCGTGAAGGTGAGACATTTTAAATATGTATTTTCACTGTAAGAGAAACCTCAGTGCTTCAACTGTTTTGCTTGAATTATCATTATTAATTTGGTACTTTGATAGCATGGGATCACCCGTCTCTCTCTCTCTCTCTCTCTCTCTCTCTTCACTTCAGTTTGACATACTGTTAATTAGCAAATAAGGTAAAACCTTTTATTTTGGGTATTAGAGCTGTCCCTTTATTTTATTTTTTATTTTTAGGGCAGAGGACAGAAATTGGTATGTAGTTTTATCGTTGCACTGTAGGATGTATTCTGTTGCCTCCTATCAGAGTTCTAGTGCGCTCCTGAACACATATATTGTTGTTATTAATATGCAATACTGACGATTGTGACTTAGGCCAATGTGGCCGCACAAAAAATGGTTTCGAGGCCACAGAGAGACACGACGAGTGTTATCAGTAGTTAGGAGATTCTCAGGTCCTACCAGGTCAAACAAACCCAGTTGCAGCTGGGTCATTATGACCTAGCTGCATGACTATTATGACTCATCCAGAAATAGATTAATAAAATAAAATAAAATAAATAAAAATTAAATAGAAAGTGGTGGCACAGTTCCGAGGGGGCTGTCGTGACAACTATACGAGCGTGGATTGTCATATGTCACCTCTTTTATTTGAATAAATAATAAGAGCGTGTCCACGCAATGACAGGTTGGCAGTTGGTTCTATCTGGCCCAGATGCGATTTTGCGTTTCGCCATAATAGGAAATGTAATTTTGTGGCCCGGACCGGTTGGCTTGCCAAGACACAGCACTTGAACTGATCCAAGCTATGGGCTTGACCTCTGACCGAGTTTGCACCATTATCTATCGGTAAGTACACATCCAGTAATATTTTAAATGGTATGCTAGTACAAACAGATGTGTTATGCACCTGGCCTTAGATATCTAATTAGACCAATTAGCCAGCTAACCAACGAGCTCATCAGCGCATTATCTACTATTTGTATATGAAGTTGGAGCTATGTTATCTGGTTGCACCAGGTCGAATTAAAGGGGGTGCAACAGATTTTCAAATTTGAAATGTAACATCCCTGACTTAGGGATGCAATCTGTGGTTTGGACTGAGTGTATTTGTTACTAACTGTGGGAGGCAGTAATACACATAGTAGCGTCTTGTCTGCCAGAAAGAGCAACAGAAGAAGAAGAGGAAGAGGGCAGTGCAACCATAGAGTGCAACCTTTACATATCTATGAGTGAGTTGTCAGCGCGTACACGGAAGCGGTTTTGTAGTTCTTCAAAAAACGACAGCGGTTGCGAGCATTTTTGGATTTATCTTTCCAAGACGAACGTGTGAAGTACATGTAAACCTCTGTGCCATCACCCACAGACTAACGTTATCGGAGTGGAGCAGCGAACTACAGCAGTAACAAAACACAAACTGCAGCCTCCAGAAAGCTGCAAGCAGCCCCTTCCGACAGGCGCATTTTGAACCGGCACCGCACTGGTCCATGGAAAGCCACTCTGAATAACCCAAGGGTCGGGAAGTCAAACGTTATTACAAGTTAATGTGATAATGTTTGTAACAACCATTTGACTATTGTGACTGTAACTATTTATAATTTTCATTTTTTCCCTCCTTTGATGCAGGTGTGTGCCATAATGTCAGCTGTAACCCAAACATTTGAGAACGTGAAAGCTGTTATCTTATCGGCTCATAAGAGCACGACAGCAGGAGATAAAGTCACATTTTACGACACCTGGGCAGAGAACTATGATCAGGTGATGTAACTGAAGCAGGTACCAGAACATTTCTTTATTTTACAATCACACTTTATGAAAGATACTTTAAGTGTATATTTAGGTTGTGCAAAAAATGAATTAAACTCAATAAGTATGATTGAAAAGGTACACTAAATTAAAATATGGTGTTGCATGCATTTATGTGTCTCCGTATCTATATGCCTTAAAAGATTAGGCTAGATTTAAATGACTGTTAATGGCTTTATGTTCAGAAAAGGTACCCCCCCAAAAAATTAGGTTTGCATTGCTTACAGAAATACACACATGAATGACCTCTTGTGGCCATGTAACAAAGACCACCACAAACTTGAGTATGCAATGTTAAAGAAAGAAGTTGGTGCAGGCAGTGGATCAGAAAAAAATCTCTCTGAAATCATTTTGGATCTAATTTAATCCTAATTGAATCCTAATGAAGAACATAAACTAAGTGTGCCTTGTTTTTTCACTCCTTATTGGTTCAAAACATCATTAATCATTGCAGAGAGTTACATCAGCGCACAAGTATAGAACATACAGTATAAGACCTACAACTAAGATCTTGCCTACAGGCAATGACATGCAGGGCAAGTTTAAACATTTAATTATTTTTCAGGCAGTCTTTGGGTAGAGCACATAGAGCGTATATTTAGAGTGGTAGAGCGTATATTTTGTTATTGACAAAATATACAGTGTCTGCAAAAATATGCATACAAACTGCACAAAGAAGGATGTAGTTTGTTTGATTACAAGGCTGATGTGGCTTTCTGCCTTTTTAGGCAAATGGGTTCTCTGAATGTTTTCACTGCATCAAGGAAAATAGTTAAATTTATGGTAATATGGAATATCAGTTCTTTTTATTTGTGCATGGACTAGTGTTAAGATACCTGTTGGGCGTCTTAGTGGCTGAGTTTGCTAAGGTGCAAATCATGTGGCTGTGATATCTTGGGTTTAAGTGAAGTTTTTCTCTTTTCTGAGCAAAAACAGAAAAGAAAAAAGATCCTTATTTAGGCTTGCTTCTTTGATTTGTATTAATAGCTACTGTTTCTTGTTACAATTGCACTGAACAGGATGTGGCTATTCTGGAATACCGTGCACCGAGTCTGGCAGCAAACAGCATCCACTCCCATTTCACTTGTGACCGTGAAGCAGCGGTGGTGTTGGATGTGGCCTGTGGTACAGGATTGGTGGCCAAGCAGGTAAACTCACTGAAGTGATCACAGAGAGAAAACACAGTCCTGCCTTGATGAGGTGCTGGCAGAAATCAAAAGGAGCTGACACACACCTTGGCTCTGGGCTATACCTTTGAGGCAGTAATGTTTTCTGTGCTTGCGTTGCAAAAAGTAGAAATTTGCCAACCTGTTTGTCGGGGTAAACAAAAATAGAATTAATCATATTTGCATATTCCATTGCATATTTTCTGTAAATATGAGCTTGTGCTACTCTCTGGCATAATTCTTTGTCATAAACCCCCCTGATGAAGACTTTGTTGTTGAGAAATGTTACCATTTTGTGGTTATAATTTTAGAGCAACTCCCTCTGATTCTGTCATTTTCTATAATCAGGGTTTTGATCCTAACCTCTTTCAATATAGAGCAGCATTGATCTATTTCTGATCAGTCTTCATTATCCAGCTTTGATTGATTTTACCACCATGACCAGCACTCAACCAAATGTGTCACTGTTGCACAGATGAAAAAATGTGGATTTGGACACTTTGTGGGCATTGATGGAAGCAACGGTATGTTGGAGCTGGCTAAAAAGACGGGGCTCTACCAGGACCTCAAGCAGTGCATGCTGGGAGAGGAGCCGCTACCTGTCCAGTGGGGTAATGAAGTGTTTCATTTCATAAGAGCTGTTGTGATTCAATACATTTATTTTAATGTCAAAAACATTCAGAAAGGCTTTATTTTACTTGGATTATTCCAGGAAAGACACACTGACAAATGCACCTGTACTAGTGTCCCCTGTGTACAAGCACATTCACTGTTTACCAAAAAAAGAAAACATGGCAGTGTGTGTATGTCACAGTCTCACAGAGCACAGGACTGAACCACCTAAACTCATGTTGATTTATTTGAACAAATCATTGTAGCATTTCCGGTCCGTTTGCCCTGTCTGGCTATAAAAAGGGGCTTTTACCAAACAGCCATTAGCTTAGACTTTCTGACTACAGTTATCCATAATGAATGAAATGAAATGCTGCATATTAAGTGTGTGGAAATTTGCAAGAATACAATATCCAAATTTGCTGCTCCTCTCACCCACTCACTGTAGAGTTTATCACAATTTATCCATCCTTTAACCTTATTGAGTATATTGCTGAACCTACACACTGTTAAAGGACACACACTTGACTTGAAGAGATTATTGGTAGCCCCAACCTCTTTTTAAGAAATTCACATTTGATTCTCTTGTTCTTCGAAAATTTAGACCTAAGATTTTGGTTAAAAACTGACATTTTGATTCAAGGTTTTGCAGAAAATTGTTTTTATGAACAACAATTTGGAGATATTGCAGTCTGGTTTTAGAATCCACCACAGCACCTTTCTTCAAGTGACTAATGATTTTCTACTGACCACTAGACTTAGGTGTTTTTATAGTTTTTACTTTTCACCTACAAGGCTTGTGCTGAATTAGCACTTTGCTGTATCTCTGACTTTGTGAGGTCAATTACAGCCAGAGATCCTCAGGCAGGGTGTTGTGGGTCACTCCACAATCCACAATGAACGTTAAGGGTTACCTGAACTTCTCAGTAAGGGCATCAGTACTGCGGAACATGTTGCATGTGGTGATTACAGGATTTTATAACCTTGTTTCAAAAAGTGCTCTATAATTAATAAACTTGTGTCAGATATCTTATTTTGGAATGAAAGCCCTCCTCTGTTGTCTGCTGTTTTTTGTTTTTGTTTTATTCTTTTGCTTCTCATCCACCTCTGTCTTGGTACCTCCTGCAGGGTCATTTGATGTGGTTGTGATCGTGGGAGCGCTGAGCGTCGGTCAGGTTCCCGTCAGCGTGGTCAGAGAGCTGTGCAAAGCCTGCAGACCAGGTGAGGTGCTCCCTGTAAGAGGACTTTTTGGGTCCATGATTATAAATAAATAACCTCACTGTGGGTATCGTTTAACCACACTCAACAACACCACTGCACTATCACTTGTTCCCACTAGGTGGCTACATTTGCATGACAACAAGAAGTAACCGTGACAACTCGGAGTACAAAGCAGACTTGGAGCGCGAGCTGAAGCGAATGGAGGAAGAGGGGCTCTGGGTTTGTGTCGATGTCACTGAGGTGGAGGAATGGGAGAGAGCAGTATCAGAGCAGGAGGAGGGCTACATATCCGGTTCTGTCTGCCTCTACAAGAAGCTGCCAGAGTAGCTCAGTGCACCACAGCGTTACATCACCCAACGAAGATTCTCATCAAAGTTATGTGAGGAGATGGGAAATGCTCACATAATTCAGTATAGTCTAGTTCCAGGATTCTTCGATCTTACCAGTCACTTACTGACCTGAAGTTGAACTTGTGGGACTTCATTCCAGGACAATATTTGCAGGCTTGTCTTATAGCCATATATTAGGGTTGTTTTAGAATATCTGTACTGTATAACTTAAATACTCATAACTGAAAGCTGAATCAGCCATTGTGTGAATGGAAAATGTGTGAATAAACAAAGGGACCATGTTCTCATACATGGAAGTTTAACACTGTGTATTAATTTGTGTTTCGGGCACACATTTCAAACAGCATTGTGGAATCAATAACAATAAGAGCTGTGCATTTTCTATCAAAATGATTAAGGACAGCCTGAAAACTTCATGTCTTCGCTGGCCTATGACCAACCTTTCTGTTCAGATCTATCTTTGGCTCAGGTGATAGTATTGTCACCTCAAAGACACAGGTTTCTGTGTGGAGCTTCTGTGTTCCTGAGGTTGTGTGTGTTTCCTCTGGTTTTCTCCCAGATTCCAAAGATATACAGGTAGTATGGAGACTCTAAATTGTGAATGCCATTGCCTGTATTTCTGTGTTATTCTGGTGACCTGCCTACAGTGTCTTCCTGCTCTTTGAATAATGCATGATAGGCTCCAGCCCACTGTGACCCTGAAAAGCATTAAGCAGGTAGAGGGAATGAATGGATAGCATAATGAAAATCGTGATCTTATTGTACTGATCATAAGGTGAAATGTAACGTCTTATCAAATTATATTGTGTCTGAGCTTAGAAGTACCAGACAGCTGTTAACATTTGCATTTAACCCTGTGACCTAAATTTTAGTTCAGGGGCTGTGATATTTGAGGGAAACAGACAATTTTTGAACTGTATGCATTTATCAAACCTCTGATGTAGAGTAGAGAGAGGTACGTCTTAAATCTCCCTATTTGACTGTGGGACAGTTGGCCCAAAAAGTAAAGCTGCAAGCAGTAGAGACCACACGTCACATATGAAAATAAAATTACACCCAATGTGACGTCATGGCCACTGTTAACTTGTTGCTTCAAATTCAACATACAAAATCATGATGAATTGTGGGATATACTTGTCCCTAAATACTATTACAAAGCAGAACAGATAACATTTTATTAAGTGTGGATTAAGTACACCTGCCTTTGGGCATTTTCATATGTGGGACGATAATGAACACTTCCTTCATGGCGTGTGAACACACACTTAAGTTTGTAACAAATATGGAAGGAAAAAATTATTTCTTATCAATAAGATATCAATGGCTATCTGCCATTTAGCACATTAGCAGCTTCAAAGAAGACAAAAACATAAAAACTAAAGTTGCATAAAATAGTGAAGTAGCCCCTTTTCTTAAAGCTTAAAAATCCTTCTGTAACTTGCCCGCTTCTCTTTATCTCTGCCTTCTCTTCTGTGATTGGCACAGATCAATACAACAAATCAATTAAGGATAATGGCTTTAACCTCATTTCACCTTATCAGTGCACTTTATAAAAATAGGAAATGTGTAAGTAAATCCCTGCCGCACACCTGAACTCCACTTCAGCATCCATAGTGATAACTTTGACTTTGAAGGTCTTTGGCTGTTTCTTCTTTAATCCAAAGATAGACATTTTGAGTTTCTCTGTGTTAAACAAGTCCATGAAAGAACCAAAAACACTTAACATATTTCAAAGGTAAAAGGGAATTCCATCTTGCTTTGAAGGCAAAAAATGTTTTTTTTCCTGATGTGGTAGATACATACAGCTAACTAAGCTCAGATAGCACTCTGTTACAATATTTCTAATTTTCATTTTAAGAGATGAACTAGCTGATGATGTATTAAGTAGTTAACTTCTCAGTAGGATAAGACTGATTTATTTGCTTTATCAATTTTTCTGAATAATATCTGCCTTTTTTTCTTTGAATATCAGATATATGTGTGCCCATGTCTTCCTCAGTGAAATTTTTTTTTAGGCTAAATGACACTTTTACAATGAAACCCAACTGTATTATTTCCTCCATTGTTTCTTTTTTGTTAGGCAAGGCAAGGCAGCTTTTTCTTTTTCTTTTCTTTTTTTTCTCGTTATGCATTTGCTTGGACTTCCTCACACTTCAGCTCAAATACCTCAGACTACTTACTCCAGATAGGCCTAAACCAACAATTTATCTTGGAATGTAAAGGCAATGAACAGTCCAATCAAGAGCTCAGGTGTGGTCTTCCAACAAGAGACCCACATCTGTATTAAAGACCTCCCAGGACTGCAGAATTCCTGCTTCAATCAGGACTTCCATTCAAATTTTGACTCCAAAGCCAGAGGTGTTGCAATTTTGATTAATAAGAACATACACTCTAATGTTATTTCTCACAAAAAATTGGAGATATTTAATACTAATACCCTTTGACTCACGTTTGTATTGGTCAATGTATATGCTCCAACAGTTTATTGAGTAAGATTCCCTGTCTGAACACCCTCCTTCTGATATTTGTCATAGCAAAATTATTGTCAGATTTTATTTCTCTGAATAGTTGTACAGATTCCTGGAGATTTCAGAATCCCTGGTCACACGAGTATTTATTCTTTTAGCTTGTACACTCCTTTTCCTGCATTGATTATTTCTTTATTGATCATACTCTACTGCCTAAGGTCATCTCTCCTTTGAGTACTTATAAATTGTTATCTCTGACCATGCACCTTTAACTGTAGATATTAGCCTGTCTATACGACCTTTACACCTCTCAATACACCTCCATATTGGCGATTAAATTCTCTCCTGCTAAGTTTTGCAACATATTCTCCACCTCTGTTGATGATTTCCTTCATAGACAGGTTCAGCCTATAATTCACTCCGATGGGACAGTCTTTGAAGGCCTAACTCGGGGCAGATTATTTCTTATTCTTTATATCTTAACAAAACCCACCTAAAAGCCTAAATAAGATAAACTCTCTTAAGCTATACTTGATTTGGACCATCAGTATGCCTTAACACCATCCCCTGATCTATACAAGCAACTACCAGTGATGCAGAACTTTTGATATTGCACTCGTGTGGAACGTACTATGAACATGGGGACAGGCCAAATTGACTGCTGGAACACCAACTAAAATGCTGCGCCATTTCTCAATTCATTCCTAAGATTAAAAATTCCTCTGGTAGTTTGACCCCTCTGGGATTAATGACAGCCTCAAATGCTTTCACTCTTCCTTCTATAAGTCAGAGTGTCCATCAGATACCGCCAGCATGACACAGTTTTTGGGACGAACTGATTACCCCCTCCCTTGCGCCCGAAATTGCCGATGACCTTGATTCTCCTTTGACCCTTGAAGCGGTGATTCAATCTGTTAATGCACTGGAATAGAGCCATGAAAGTGTTACCAAAACTGGAATTTTCTTTCATTGCATTTACTGTAGATTTAAAATTACTTTGAAGGTGGTCAAGTTTGCATTTTGGTTGGATTGTACATCATTAGACAGCAAATAAAATACTTTGAATAACCAAGAAGTCTGGAGCTTATTTGAAGATGAGTGGCCTGAGTCACAAGAATGTGCTGTGCTTTAACTTTGATTGTATTCCATTATCCTATAATGAATTCTGTGTTGTCTACCACAACCTTTTGACCTTTTGACTCTTGTCTCTGTAATTATTTTTTTTTTCTTGTGCAGATGAATATGTCAGCTGCCACTCGAACCTTTGAGAATGCCAAAGCTGCTCTGTTTGCAGTTCACAAGAACTCTTCAACAAGAGATAAAGTCGCCTTCTACGACACCTGGGCAAAAAGCTATGATCAGGTGAGGTTGCTGAAGCGAGAATATGTGCAAAACATCAGCAATATTTTCCAGTCACATTTCATGAAAGGCTCTTATTTTTGTGTTGTGCAAATATAAACAAAACCAAATAACTTTAAAAAAAGAAAAGAAAGAATGATCGGTTAATATATTGTGTTAACAGTTAGGTCCGGTCAAGCGATTTGATTGGTCAAGAGGCATTCCACCAGTGCTGATATACAGTATAACAGTATAATAGCACTCTGACGTTTAACTATATGTATTACTGCGCTTTACAAGTGTTATGTAATAATCTATATTAATGTCCAAGAAGCAGAGAAGAAGAAGAGAGGGAGGAAAAAATAGCTTGCAGACCGCTGTGAAAACTTTCAAGTGTGTTCAGAGCTGCTAGCTGGCCTGCGCTAGTGTGTAGTCCTATATAGCAAGCAAGCTTGCGGTCGGGAAATTGTGTTGCTTAGCAACCATTCAATCACTTCAAATCTGACGGACCTATTGCACTCCTTGGTGGCACTATGGGACAGAGCACACGCTTGGTTAGCTTGACACAGCTATTGTTGAAACAGTTTATGAGTTATGGAAGAGGGTGTGGCTTAAGTATAGGGGGCGGGTCAGAACCAAACTTGCGCCACTGTGGCAATAATAGATGGTACATAGTGTACACAGTGAGCCACCAGAGCGCCCCCAATGGCCAAGCTACTATCTATTTAGAAGTTACGTGTCTTTTTGTTATAGGCCATTCCCACTGCCCCGCCCCGTTTTAGCCAATTGGCACGAACACAAACACACACTTGATCTCCATGCCAAATTTCACTCTCCTAGGATGAAAACTAAAAAAATTTGTGGACCAACCAACTGACCGACCGACCAAAGTGTAAATAATATTTGCCTTGCCTTGCCAAGTGTATGATTTGTATTAAAAATTTGTTAATTTGTTACGAACAGGATATGGTCATTCTGGAGTTCCTTTCACCAATTGCGGCAGCAAAAAGCATCGACTCC
Organism: Holocentrus rufus; assembly: GCA_900302615.1. NCBI lineage: Eukaryota > Metazoa > Chordata > Actinopteri > Holocentriformes > Holocentridae > Holocentrus > Holocentrus rufus. The sequence goes on along the minus strand of OMLF01057603.1, from coordinate 8,927 downwards.
CATTTCACCGGTGACCGTGAAGCAGCTTTGGTGTTGGATGTGGCCTGTGGTACTGGAATGGTGGTCAAGCAGGTGAACTCACAGCAGAAAAAAAACAGTCTTGCATTTATGACGTGTTGGCAAAAAAAAAAGGAAATGCCACACACTTAAATCTCTTGATACAGTTGTGTTTTCTTTATTGCGTTTAGAGATGCAGTCTTTGTCTGCGTAACAAGAATAGAATAACATCTTGTTGGGTCATGTTGTTTCCTATATGATCTGATGCTAATGAGAATGTATGTGTATACAGCAGCTCCTTCTGATTCTTTGTAGTTTTCAGTATTGATCTATTTCTGATCAGTCTTCAGTATCCAGGCTCAGTTGATTTTACCACCATGACCAGCACTCAACCAAATGTGTCACTGTTGCACAGCTGAAAAAATGCGGATTTGAACACTTTGTTGGCATTGATGGAAGCAACGGTATGTTGGAGCTGGCTAAAAAGACGGGGCTCTACCAGGACTTCAAGAAATGCATGCTGGGAGAGGAGCCGCTACCTGTCCAGTGGGGTAATGAAGTGTTTCATTTCATAAGAGCTGTTGTGATTCAATACATTTATTTTACATGTCAGAAACATTCAGAAAGGCTTTATTTTACTTGGATTAATCCAGGAAAGACACACTGACAAATGCACCTGTACTAGTGTCCCCTGTGTACAAGCACATTCACTGTTTACAAAAAAAAACAAAAAAAGAAAGCATGGCAGTGTGTGTATGTCACAGTCTCACAGCGCACAGGACTGAACCACCTAAACTCATGTTGATTTATTTGAACAAATCATTGTAGCATTTCCAGGCCGTTTGCCCTGTCTGGCTATAAAAAGGGGCTTCTACCAAACAGCCATTAGCTTAGACTTTCTGACTTCAGTTATCCATAATGAATGAAATGAATTGCTGCATATTAAGTGTGCGGAAATTCTTTACAGGATTCCTGTAAGTAATTGGTGCAGTGCTCTGGGCTGTTTTTAATGGGCTGTTTTTAATATCCAAATTTGCTGTTTTCCTCACACACTTGCCTCAGAGATTATCACCATTATAATCCTTTAACCCTACTGAGAATGTTAAAGGGTCTAGAGTATGTAAGGTACACACACTTGACCTTGTACTTTGCTTGAGCCATGTCTTCAGGGATGTGGTAATATAGGTTTTAGTGCTGCACCAGAGCCCTGTCATCTAACTGGTATTAAATTAGTGGAACACTATATATGTATAATATATCTTTTTTGTTTCAATATTTTAGTTTTATTCACCTCCTTCTGTAGGGTCATTTGATGTGGTTGTGATCGCCGGAGCCCTGAGTGTTGGTCATGTTCCTGTTCGTGTGGTCAGAGAGCTGTACAAAGCCACCAAACCAGGTGAGGCCTGTTTCACACACGTATTTCTTGTCACTAAGTGTTGACCCTTGAAGAATGGCCTCTGAAACAAGTTTTCTAAGATGATATGATGAAACTTTGATATTGGGTTTTATTAATATTTCACTTTAGCTGAATTTTTGTCTGAAGATTGTTAATCGGTAGCTTCAGTGCATTTTGACTGAACAGCTTGTATCACCACTGCACTCTCCCTGCATTGTTCCCCCAGGTGGTTTCATCTGCATGACATCCAGGTTTGACGATGAAAATGCAGAATACAAGGCAGAGTTGGAGCGCGAGCTGAAGAGAATGGAGGAAGAGGGGCTCTGGGTTTGTGTCGATGTCACTGAGGTGGAGGAATGGGAGAGAGCAGTATCAGAGCAGGAGGAGGGCTACATATCTGGTTCTGCCTACTTCTACAAGAAGCTGCCACTGTAACACAGTGGAGCACGATGTAGAGGTGACATCATTTTAGCCCAACAAAGGCACAAATCAAATTTGTGGAGTACTCAGATGAATCAATTCAGGCCACTATTGCCAAAGAAATTATCTCTCAGGAATTTTTTTTCTCTTTGTCATTTTTTGATCTGAGCTCGGAGATCAGGTGAACTTGCTTTTTGTTGCTTTTCTTTGTTTGTACTACAAACAAACAAATACAGTTCATGTGTCAGTTCACTCATCGTGAAATCACATAATTTTTACCTGAGCACTATTAAGCCTCTACTGGTGTAGGGAAAGTCTTATGTTTCTGAAAGTTAATTTTCATATTAAGATGTATGGGGGTTTTCTTTATTGCAATTAATTTGCATCCACTTCTGCAATATAGACATGTACAAAATCTCAAGAGACAACAAATTCTGAGGCGTCTTATATTAACATACATGTTGCATAAGCAGCCTTCCCATGTATCTTTGCAAGATGCTATCAGCCATGGTTGATAACAGTTCAGTTGCTAACATTAACCACCAAGTCTTTTTCCCTCAGGGATCCAGACAGCTGAGATCACATTCCTATAAACTGATAATTAATTAGGTCTGTGTAGCCCTGTGGGACTGTACAGAGTCGGTACTTGTTTCAGCCTGAAGCTGAATGTTTCTCCATATTCTGCAGTTTTATGGTGGATTTTGATCATGCAGTATTGTCTGCCTTCATGAAAAATATGAATGAATAAACAAAAATGCATTCATCATATATGCAATTTTAACTACTTTGAATTTTGTGCATATGTTGTCATTCCGTAATGGAGTGGGTGGTGGGGTTGCTGATTTTGTAATAGATCTTTAACATACAGGGTAACTTCAATAAAATACTACCCAAAATCAGATGATTGTCTGTCATAAATTTTATGGCTAGACATATTGACATCTTATTACATACATATTATTTACATTAACACACTCTCTGAAGGAATGAGGGATTAAACCAGGAACCCTCTGATTACTAGGCGACCCGGTCTACCTCCTGAGCCATGCTGCCCATGAGCTGTGGCAGCTGACACATACGAAACTGGGTACACGTGTAAAACCAGCACATGCTGTTTGAACAACAATTTGCATTTTGTAAATGACATCTGTACAAATATACTGACTACTTACATCAGTAAAGACACATAGAATAAGGACACAAACCATTTAATGCAAAGGGACAATACAAAACATACAGTAGTGAGTGGACTACACATGTCACTGTACATGCACAGGACTGTACACCTACTGTTGTGTACTTGCACTTTTGTATGCACAAAACTATGTGTAGTACACTCCCCACCCTCACTGATTTAGTATTTATGAAAAAATAACAATGCGAGAATCTACTGACCTCTAAACACATTCCAAGTTGACAGGATAGGCTAAAAGGGACTGTGATTAAAAGACAAAGTTGAATAAAAGAATACAATATGCAAAAATGTTCCCAATTACACTGTGGCAGATTTAGACTGTTTTTGCTGAGGGCTTAGGCTTAGTTGTAAGCACATGAATTAATTATAACTTATTTCTTTAAAGTTCAGTTCACAATTTATCTAATTACCTTGCATAATCATCAAGCCCTTGACAAAATCCTAAACTCCTTTTTATAGCTTTACAAAAGGACCACATGGGAAATAAATAGCCTGCATGTGGTGTAATGCTTCTAAAGTGAGCACCAAAACTGCCCGGACAGCAATACAAACATAAACAAACTGCTTTTTGAGGTAGAGAATAATCGTGCGAATGCAGAGTATTTTAACCCACAAACATTACAGCAAAACACAAGTTGGGACCTACTGTAATAATCTTCCTCCTGCTGCTGTTGTTGATGTACCACTGTTTATTTTAGCAAAGCAATATATTAATGAAAGTAATAAACCTTCACATATAGCCTAATGTTAAAACATTAATTTAACAAGGGAATCCCTTCAACAGCATGGGGGCTACTTCAAAAAGCATAATTAAGGTGGGAACTGCCTCAACTCTAATGAAATACCTCTCCAAGCAAATAATAACACATCATCAGTTTGTATGGCTGCACAATTGTTATCAGAAGAAATATTGAAAAGTTCCTTGCTTACTTGCACCTTGCTGTTGCAAAGTCTTGGCGGTTTTCACTGTTTATACCAATTCTGTTAATGTATTAAAGTTAATGTAGCAGTGATTTTTTTATGCTAATGTGTTACATTGCTTAACCAAATACATTTCTCCTGCATATTTTTTTGCTTACCAAGTCACAGTAACACAGAAGAGTGTAAGAGTAATGCTGGACAAAAACTGATGAATGATACTCTGCATGTCAGGTCCTAGAAGAGGGAAACGGCATCCTTTGGGGCAACATATTTCCAGTGGAATCTTTTTTTACCTCTGTAATCCTCTATTTCAATTTTCCTGCAACTTACAGGTTCAAGATCAAGCTTATTTAGAGCACCAAATCACTGTTTTCACTCTCAAACGGTTTTACAGGCCCACAAGTTTAGAACAAACAAAACAGGACGACACTCCATGACTTAAACCTTCATAGCAGGCAAGAAAAAACTCCCCTGAAACCCAATGGTAAAAGGAAAAAGGAAAAAAAAAAAACATAAGACATCTTGGGAAGGACGATGGAGAGAGGGGGCCCCTGCCTGGTGAGCCAGGAGAGCAACAGGTGTCAACCAAGTGGGCAAATTATGAGATTAAATGAGTCAATTACACCAATTTAAAAATCTAATTGCAGAGGTTACAACATGTAAAGTCAGTATTAAAGGCAGCGTTTTATGTCAGTATGATAACATTAGACATAAGATACAATTCATGGAATACTATGTACTGCATGTATAAATATCCTAGGCTCCTATATTTTATGTTATTTTCTATATTATATGCAATGATTTGAGTCCAGTATATTTCAATTATTGAGCTGCAGCTTGTCTGGCACTTTGGGCCTGACAGGAGTGAGTGTGACTCCGCCCAGCAAGCTGCTGGGTTGTGCACGTCTCCTACACAATTTGCATTGTAAAAATGAATAGCACATAGAGGTACTGTTGTGAACAACTAGCTAATGATTATTAATGAGTAGTTCTTGTCAGGTGCCAAATTAATTTCCTCTTTGGGTATTGATAAAGTTGTCAATCTACAATTCATTTCTGATGTCCAACAATAGAGGCACAGTGCAAAAACATTGTGACATTTCAGTAACACCAGTGACCACAAGATAGCAGTGTTTGTCAGGGCACGAGCGTGAAATCGATCATGAGTCGGCTCTGGCCACTGAGGGCAGGTGCAATGTTCAACATGATACTGGAATCTATGGTTTGTACATGGTGCTATAAAGCAAAAGTGAATGACTTTTCATCACTGAGCCCAATTTCTGCTGAGGGTGATAGAGTAATGAGGTTGCATCACAGTGCTGTGGTACTGAGATGCAACATCCAAGTCCGTCTCATGAGTTTGGGATCCAGAGCAATCCAGAGCAAATGATAATGAGAGATGCTCCTATTGCAAAATAGTGCCAGGAACCAGGAATCAGGCTACAATGACACTGAAATCGTTGTAAGGCATGCAGTCCTGTCACACCAGGCCTTCTGACTGTGCTCTCATACGTACACAGATATGAACGCCAACACAACCACAAGCCACACTGTTGCAGCTGGCAGCACAATGTGCCATTCAGGTGTGTCCTTTTCCCACACCGACAAAATTCTACTTTATAGCCAATGTTTTCATACCGCTCATACCTTCACAGAACACAGCAAAGTTGTTGTTTTTTTTTTATTTAAATTTCTGTATGGCATTTTTTTTTTGTTTATTTATTTGTTTAAGTACTTACAAATCTCTCCTGAAAAAGAGATCCTGATCTCAGTGAGACCACCTGTCTATATAAAGGCTTGAAGTGAGTTATTTGCTCTATTACCTTCCTAACTTGCGTGCTTGCAGACATACATCGATACTTATTTTTATCAGATATGTGGGGCATCCTGGTCAAAAACGTCACAGAAAAACAACATGTATATTTTGCTCTTTCATTAAGGTGACGTGTGACGATGCAGAATTTGAATAAGCAAAACCAAAGAGTCGCATGTGCATTCTATGAACATGATCCACTGAAACTAATTTGACTCCTTTGAACAAACACATCCTCTTCTAACATTGCGCACTTCTGGTGTAAGCACACTCTCTGTCAAACCAGTTTGTCCTGTGGATTTCAATAGCCAGGAAACAAGACTGAGAGTCCAGAGGGATGCTACAGCAAACTTTGAAGTAAAGGCTATTTTCACCTCATGTCATTAATTGCTTCATCAACCACATATCAAAATAACTGTAGATAGCACAGACTAAACTTCAAAATACTATATGTGGCCTAATTACATCTAAGTACTTCAAATAACCCTGGCGTGCTCTTACTTTAATGAAAAGGTTATTCCTTACTTGATTCCACCAGTAAATAAAAATCTAATTGTAAATTGTTGAAAAATTTTACAAATGTTTACCTGTGTTTATTATATTCAAATTCAATGTAAACAAGAACATAAAATCACAGTTCAGAGCCATGACAGAATAATGTTTACAAAAATGTGAAAGTACATTTAAGCTTGGTACCTTTGGTAACAATAATAGACAGCAATATTTGCTGCTGATATTTATTATTATATATATCTCCACATCCTTTCAAATCACATCTTTAAATTTAAAGTTTACAGTCTAAAAGTAACTGTGCCTGGAGTGATGTATGAAAATAAGCAGGGATATCTAGGGATCTCCTTCCATCCTTCCAGTGAAAAATGTCTCACTGCAGTGTTGTGTCCAAACCGCAGTCATCCTTATATGCTGCATTACAACAGTAAAGAATAAGCATGATAATGGTTGTTTCAAGACATAAAACATCATAAAATGAATCACACACACACAGACCATGATATTATATTACATAAGCCTTGTAAATTTTGGAAGTGCCGAACATATTCCAAAAAGCAGTAACCTGCTTTACTTGTTTTTCCATGAGTCCTTTCTCACAGCAGTGTGTTTTGTTTAATTTCAGCTCTTGTTTACATTACATAAAATACCGAAGCTACCCTGTGTAGTGTGGCTCCTCTTCAAAACGACCAAACAACAATGCAACTGCAACACAACAATATGCTTGTAGTGGAATTTTAGGGGAACTGCAATACAGTGCACCTTGTACATCCTTCATTTTGCCAGCTACATTAACTACATTTATGACTAAATAATCACAAAATAAGTAAAAATATACTTCTGAATAATTCATAGTATTATTATGAGCATGAGAGCGTGCTTGTGTGTGTGTGTGTGCGCATGTGTGTGTGTTCACAGATATGTTCTTGCTGGGTTTGAGGATGCGTCCTCACTAGCCTGAGACTTGACTGATAAACTCTCTCGCGATTCAGCCCGTTTCAGCTGCGACTTTGTCGACGGCGCCTCGCTTTGCTCCGATTTTGTCGAGCCCGGTCTCTTCATCTGGGACTTTGTGGACGCCGCCTTGCTGCCCGCTTCTGACCCCTGCCTCGAGTTCTGCTCAGGCCCGTCCTCCCAGGGAGGCCTTGCGTACCTTACCGGCGCCCCCTCATTGCTCTGCGCCCTGGAGAACACCGGTCCGATGGGCTCGGACCTTGTGGAGTGAATCCTGGTGCGCTGAGAGCCTCCCTGACTGGACCCGTTGGAGGAGCGGACCACAAGGTAGCGAACGGAGGGGCTCTTGTCTGTGTTGTGGGCTTTGAGGGGGCAGGAGGAGCTGATGAAGAGCCCCCCTCCCAGGATCAGCAGGATGGACGCCCCCCAGCCGATGTACAGGCAGGCTCCGATCTCTCTCCGCTGAGCGTCGATGCTGGAGCTGTAGAACTTCCTCACCACCGCCCCGGCCGCCCACGAC
>OMLF01057599.1:10261-30398 GCA_900302615.1 Holocentrus rufus | reverse complement strand
CAAGGCTGATCAATGATAAACGACGGTGGAAATCCATGAAATATATTTTTTTATTTTGGTGATATCTTTAGTGCTAAGTGGCCGTCGCAGTGGTGTTTTGCACCACTGAGACTATTGAAGAATTTCATATGTTGAATCACGATTGTGTTTTATTTTTCAGCAATAGAAGAGTTACAGTTACAGCATTGTAGCGGTGAACACTTGTGTTGCTACAAAACAAGTGCAAATCTACAAAGTTTGGCCGTGTTACATGAATCCGCTGCATGAAGTAATGCTGCTTTTTGTTATAGGTCACTCTCACTGCCATGCCCTTTTTTTGCCAGTCGGCATGAACAGTTAATCAGTTGTCCTTTGACTCATCACCAACGTTTCCACAAAGTATGGTGAAGTCTGTGAATCCATTTGGAAGTTATGCACCTTTTTGCAATAGGTTGCTCCTATTTCCACACCCCTGTGTAGCCAGTTGGCATGAACACCAACACACACCCTCACACACACTTGACCTCATGACAAATTTCAGCCTCCTAGGACAAAAACCGTGTGCCAAATGGTGGAGAACTTTTTGTGGACTGACTGACGGACCGACAGCGAACTGTAGCGCTGCCGGTTGCAGCTAAAAACTTTATACTACCAAAAGCAGTAATGTTACAAAGTGACTCACACAGTGTGATACTCCAAAACGTCCTCCAGGAGTGACAGGTCTGTTTTAAGATGGAATGTGATTGTAGTCAGCCTGAGAATGTGTTTTTATTGCTTGTGTCCTCCTTTCCAGATTGTGTACAACCTGCTGTCCCTGCGCTACAACTCTCGTATCCGCGTCAAGACGTACACAGATGAGCTAACACCAGTGGACTCTGCGGTTTCTGTCCACAAGGCCGCCAACTGGTATGAAAGGGAGGTGAGTCAAAACCGGCACACTCCCTACACAAAGAAAACATCTGCCTACCCTGACACTTGAGATTATCACATTTTACATTAGAGCCATTTTCTCTGAAACAGTTTGTAATCAGCATAAATTCCTCAAGTGGTGATGGTTTTCAAGAGAAAGGAGTACTTGGCTCAAAGCACCAATGACAGATTAACAAGTATCAATGTGTGTCTGCAATCTTTATTCATAATAGCAAGGTGCTAGGTACAGAAATACACCCGGCAGATTTTTTTAAACATGTCAAGAGCAAGATCGGCTGCAAGCAGAAGAGAAGGGAATGACAGTACTTGCTGGAGTATTCAGCCCTGTTCAGACCATTAGTAGAACTAATATATTGATTTAAGGTTTACATCAGTGCACATGTTTTTATCAATAGCAGTCATTGTAGCCTTATCTGCTTTAGATTTATCACTCACCTTTTGAAAATCAGAATCAAAATACTTTATTGATCCCCGTTGGGAAGTTGAGTAAAATTGTGTCTGTTATTGAATTGTCACAAGAATAAGAATATATGTTTAGTTTTAGGTTATTGTTTAGGTGTACTGATTAACAATGAATGTATGTGTTATAGAATTGAGTTACTATTCAAAAGGAGACAGGCAGATAAAGAGGTGCTGGTCTCATACACTTGCCAAAGTCATGACAGCAGCTGAGAAAAATCTTGAACAAATAATCGTGACTGCTTTGATGTCAATAGTCTGTGGAGAAAGAGAAGAAGAAGACGGACAATGTAAAGTTAATCTTCAAAGTGTCAAAGTACAGTGAGCTGTCAGCTTTGTTTCGACAAAGAGAGCATTAAAGGAAGATAAGGCTAGGGATGTTGCTTACTTGGGTATCGGAGCACAATACAAGTCCAGCCTATTTTCACGGATTATTTCTCCTGCTATGGTGCATTTTACTAAGGGAGGCTGCTGGATGGTGAGTAGTATTATGCTTCTGGTCTGAGCAAGGGATTAAAGCAAAACTCCACCCTGTGAGCCTCTTCGAGTGTTGGATATCATCAGTTACGATCATCAGTGTCTTTCAGGAGTCAGGAGTTATTTTTTGATGTGCTCATTTACTTGTACTTGAGTTTGTGATTCCCTACATCCCTGAAGTGGGGAAAGGTTTGGCCCTGTCCACTCTCCCATTGACCTTCCATGCATTTCAGAATTGCACAGCACCCCTCCACCCCGCTCACAGTTCAGGCCCATTAAAGATGTCACTTACAGTGGAAAATAACTCCATGAAACAAAAAGTTTCCCAATATATAATGCTTCTGTTATATAATGCTTACATGGACCTAGCAGTGTGTGGGCACTGCCATATTGCTTAGGGGAGTTCAGGGCCTGGATTCCTGGAAGTTAATTCATTATGAGGCATGAGCTGCGAGGATGAGGTGTGATGGGGGTTTTATGTAATTCAGCCGTGGGACTGAACTTGATATTGATCCATAGCAGTGTTACTTTTGTAGCCTACACAAAACAAGAGATGAGTTATGCTATGATTGGTCCAAGTTCTGATATTGGCCCTTTACTTACATTCCTGAATCAGTTATGCATAGGACTCTGTATTGTACATTCAGGGTATAATATCATGAAACAGCAGCTTACTTAACATTACACTGTTACTCATCCTACAACACTTGGATGTAGAAAGATAAGAGTACAAAACAGTATATTTACAATTGCACAGGTGAATCCATAAGACAGCACTTCTAACAGAAGTATAAATAGGAATAAATACTGCAAAGTAATGGCAATGTTATAGTGTTAAGATGTGAACTATTTAACTCCAATTTACTGTCATTAATCCAACCATCTGTCTCAAAGCAGGCAAATGCACATGGACAGCAAGCTAGGGTGCCCATATGAGCAATACAGGGTGTCTCAGAGGTTTAAATATTACTCAGGCTTCACATTTTTTAAACAGATGTGCCTCAAAGTTAAAGATGCCCCTTGTCTGTTCAGTGCTTATGTGTTGCATTACTGAAAAATTAAACTCAGAAATACAGCTCGCATTGCCAATCGCTTTTTTTAAAGGGTTTATTTTTACTATGAACTTGTTGGGCCACTGGCAGCAAGCAGAGGAAAAGTTGAGGTTTGGCGCAGTGACGACATATTCCTGCATTCACAATGCTAGGTTACCAAGACTACAAATTGCTTTGTATTTCCTATTTCATTCCAGCTGTTCTGTTGTCTAAAAAGTGTATGCATGTTTGCTTTTATACAGGTGTGGGACATGTTTGGCGTGTTCTTTGCCAACCATCCAGACCTGAGGCGCATTCTGACAGACTATGGCTTTGAGGGCCACCCCTTCAGGAAGGACTTCCCCCTCTCAGGATACGTTGAGGTGTGCCCTGCCAGAACCATGTGCTTTGAATAAGGGAATGGACTTAAAGGTTTTTGAAAATGAATAGCCTTGAAAGTCCTTGTTGAGTTGGGTTTTACCAAACAAGACACTGAAATGTCCTTGAATTAGATGCTGAAGTGAGTGTGCGCACCCTATAATCTGAAACTCGACATAAAGTGGTGTGGCTAACGGCAGCTCGTTTTCCTCCGGCAGGTGCGTTACGATGATGAGGTGAAGCGTGTGGTGGCAGAGCCTGTGGAGCTGACACAGGAGTTCAGGAAGTTTGACCTCAGCACCCCCTGGGAGGTGTTCCCTGCCTACCGAGAGCCCAAGGAGGCTGCACCCAAACTGGAGGCCGGTGACAAGGCCCCCGAGAAGAAATGATCTCTGCTTTACACGCACCATCACCATCTTGTGTCTGTCTCTAGCATTCAGTGACTTGTTTCCCTTCTAGAAACCATTTGAAATATTTATGTAAATAAAATACCAATAAAACAAACAGTCTTTAAAAGTGCGGTGCTGTGTTTCTTATTAGCAGCATGTTGGTGAACATGTGTGTTATGAAGCAGGACTGCAGAATTTATTGAGAACCTGTTAAAACATGCTTTAAGTGCAGTGTCCATTTCTGAAAACGTACATATTCTTTTTTTTATCTCGAACTCAAACTCCCTTTCTCTTGCTTCCAGGAATACCCTGTGTCTTAAATGATTTACTCATAATGTAACAGTAGGTGTACAAGATACATCCAACCAAAGAAAACTTCATACTCTGTATTTTTGAACAATCACTGCCCCACTATCAGGTTGTAAGGGTGGGACATAAAGCAAGAGGGATCACTCAGAAGTGTAAACTAATCAAATGGGATATCAGTTTGGGAGAAAGTCATTTGGCTTTATGGAGGCAAGCTGCTCCCAAAATGCCTCTTCATTTTGACTTCAAATAGAATCACAAAAATTTTGACACACACACTGCATCCAGTGGCTGGCCATATAAATGCCCTACCAAGCTTGTCCAGAAGGTGCTGCTGTGTCTGCACAGATGGGGAAATGCATTGCAGCAAAGAACACAAAATCATTGAAATTGAAAACACTGATAGATACTGCCGCATGAGTGTCGATGCTTTCCTCTCTTTGTTCAGCAGTTCTGACTAAGGGCGCTTAAGATAGATACAGCCTGCTGTGGGTGTGCTCTCATAGCAATGAAAGCTGCAACACATGCATTTCTTTGTTTTTATTTTGCCAAACATGTCATCGAAGCATTCATTTTACATGTAAGAAATACTCAAAACATTTCCAAGAGTCAACATGAGCCAGACTATTAAAAACAGATATGGGTCAAATTGTTTTTAATATTTTTAACTGTGTTTGATATTGAATCAGTTGGACAAGGGTGTATGTGGGTTGGGTTTGTGCTTCTGGGACAAATCATCCCTGCTTTTACACAATGTGCAATCTCACACTTGCTTCTGCTGTACCAAGCCAATGCAGTAAATTACAGAGAAGTAGCTGAAAACATTCTGACCCATGCCTGTCTGATACAGTGGTATCTAATATACAATGATCTTCCTTTCATCAGAATTAAGACGAGCACAGATCAGAAACATCCAACATATTATCAATTACTGTACAGATATTCACTTATTAATAGAAATACATAGTAACAGGCATTGACTGGGCTTGTAAAGCAGCTCAACAAACGTGAGAAAGTAACTTTTTTTTTATTCTGTTGTATTCTCAACGATATGCATGCATGGCACAAGTGTTTGTGAGTACGGTAGATGAATTCTGCTCAAATCACCACACATTATGAGCTCCTCTGTTCACAATTTCGTAAACAGCTTCACAGATGTTACACTGTCTACTGAATTGGGTCAGTTCTCCCATAAAGCAGCACTAAAACAATCATACATCCATTTATGGCCTGTGTCAGTCCACCACTATGCACAATTCAGTTGCTAAGGCTGAAATGGAAAAACCACAGGGGATTATATTGAGACAGGCAGTATATTAGTGTATGAACTGTGGCAGACTGAAGGTGTATTTTAATAAAGTGAAAAAGTTTTGTCACTTTCTTAAAAGTCATTCCAGCCATAAAGGACGGGAAATTGTCCATTAGCAACACTGCAGTGGACAGGAGACGCAGTGAGAGTGTGATGCCAGACACTTGCTCCCTCTTATTAGTTTTCAGAGAAGGTGCCAGTGCCAATGGGATCACTGTCAGGTGGGAAATATTTCTCACACGGAAGAAAATTCACCTTTTCCCGCTGCAGCTGTGCTGTGTTACTTATGTGCAGGCTGATGTGCTGGTTTCACCTTTGTGTGATTTTCGGTATTTTGTTGCATTAAGCAAGGATAAAATGTATGTGGGGAAACCTAATTTTAATTTTGTGTGTTGCCATAATGCATAGTTCATGAGTCTGACTGCAGTGTCTGGATGAAATGTGTAGACCAGGCTATGATATTTTCCACTAGATTACAGTGATATTTTATTTTAATGGAAATTTGTTTTTTTGCATGCATGCCCCCATATATGCATTCCTGAACTAGATCACCATCAGTACTGTTTTTAGTGATAACAATCACTGACCTCATTTTTAAAACAGGACAAAAAAAAAAACTTCAAATGTACAGCCTAACAACAATGATCAACTTAGATCCTTTATTTTAAACTGAGTTCTGCACTTAAGTTTTCAAGAAGTAAATTTGCCTGTTTACAATACACCAATGTCTCTAGACCACTGGTGCAGCTAGAGGTTTGCTTCTCATAAATTCACATCAAGTTAAGTAATAAAAAATGCAAATGTTCTATCAAAGTGAAGTATCACTTCAAATGACACGTCTCAAACAGAGAAGGTGATTTCAAAAAGTCAAGGTTCATTACAATTTGAACAGCATCATCTGTCTCCCGGCAGTGTGAAATTAAACAGACCTGCTTATTACAGTGGCCCGGGAGAGGCAATTCAATTTTCTCCACAGTGGTCGCCATCTGAAGAAATGAATTAAACGCTGCTAGAATTAGAAATCAAATCATGGTCCATATCCCCGCAGGCCTAGGGGCGGCATGTGGTCAACAGTGGGTACAGGATGGATATAGAGTCTGCTTTTTCCAAAACTCAGAGTCAGTTTCGTCCTGTTGTCCACTCCTGTTGTGACCATGTATTGGGGCGAGAGACACTCCAAAATGAAGAAAACAAAGAGTCATTTTGACACAAAACAAACTGTCCATATCATTTTTCACATGCCTCAGAAGACATAAAGGAAGGTGATCTCTAAGTACACATACAAACGCCACACTGTTGGAAAGGATGAGAAATGCACTTCCAGAAATAGTTCACCTCAAAATGAAAATTCAGTCATTATTTACTTATCCTCAGGTCAGTCAAGCCTCCACTGAAGTTTATAGGACCATTAAACACATAGGGAGTTTGTGCTCATAGTCCTATTTCAGCTTTCTCCTTAACTATTGAACAGGGCCATCTTTTCACAGGTACAAAAAAATAAAATGTTCATTAGAACTTCTCCAAACAGCTCACACAGCATAATCCAATCTAGAGTCTTCTGCCAGTGCTGTAGGGTATACGCTAGCCTCATTCCCAGGTTTTGTCCTCCTGGAGGATGGTCCTAGATTTCTGTGGCTAAAAAAAACAAAAAAGGGCAGTGGGTGGGGCGCAGTCCCCAGCTACCATCCTCCTCTTGGTCTCTCAAGTTGTCCATCTGAACATGAACAAGAAAGCGCAACTGAACTGTCCCAATGATTTGTTCAAGTCTCTAAAATAGTGTGACTGAATACTGCCTCTGAGGGCTCCATATTTTGCTGATTACTTTTTTTTTGCCTTCACTCTTTCCCTGGTGAAACATTCTGCAGGAATCTGCAGGCGGAAGCAGAAACCCAAAACGTTCTTTATCTGGTAAAACCAGAAGCTCAAGGAAATAGGGGAACTTTGTCAAGGCTAGGTGCACATGCAAACAGAGCATTGTCAGTGAGGAAAATATAGGAATTACTTGAGTTAATATTGCACTTTTGGACACAATTGTTTGGCCACAAAACACTTGTTGCATAAGCTAATAGGACAAATTTGATTGGCATTCTATGTTTGGAGCTGTAAAAAGATGGCCCCGTTCCATAGTCTGCGAAAATGCTACCAAGGCATTCTTACAGACATTAGTGAAGTTTGGACTGCCATGGGGGGTGAGTTGAATTTATTTTTGGGGTGAACTATTAAAGAGATATTCACATTACTGTTATTGAGGATTCTACATTTGAGAGTGATGAAGTCAAACCCTGGGTAGCCTTCAGATGGACAGTGAAGAGATGTTCATTGAGGTGGTTCGAAGCCTTGCACCCGGTTCAAAGTTCTTCAGCTTCGCCCAGGAATTCATACAACGAGGAAGCATCAAAGTCAACCACAAAGCAATATTTATTACCAAAACTGCTACCACTCTGGGACCCACTCTGGAAACTGGTTCAGCTCACAACTCCCCAACTAAACACAAGTCTGAGGGCCTTGTTTGTGGATTCCGAGACAATTCCATCTTGTATGAGTTCCTGGCTTTAACCTGCTCACCCATAATGTTCCATCCCTACCCCACTTGCTGCAGCTAGGGTTTCTTGTCCACCTGTGATTGGCTGACGGTGACAGGGAGGTCAGGATAAATCAGGAAGCCAGTGAATGTGATGTACTTGGCATGGTTGCTGTAGGCCCCAAAGCCATCTCTCTGGTGCGAGTACAGCCAGACCGTGTCTCCCGGTTTCAGGGAAAGCATCAAGCTCTGACTCTGCAGGGCCTTTTCGCCCTGGCTGTCGTCATAGATCATAGCTTGCACTTCTAGCCGATTCTTCATCAGTTTGACCGACAGCGTCTTGTGGGGGAGCTTGCCCACGTTGAAGGAGAAGTAGTAGGCCCCGGGAACGCGGCAGGTGAACACCCCTTCTGTCAAGTTGAAGTCGTCTCCGATGTTTACGAAAGCTGTGTCAAAAGTGACTGGCTGGTGCTGGGGCAAGCCTCCCTGGTCTATTCCCACAATGCTCTGTGTGCGCCCCACAGAGAAGGCAGAGCGCTGGTCATCCTCTTCCTCCTCTTCCTCCTCCTCTTCGTACTCCTCCCTCTGTTTCTTCTCCTCCCTAGGTTCGGTCTGCCCTGGCAGGGTATGGTGTGTGTCCTGGTTACCGCTGAAGAGTGGGAGGCTTCCCTGCTGGGGCTGTTGGGAGTTGTAGGCAGAGTGGTGTTGGTGGTGGTGCGTCTGATAGTCATACGTGTCGGGGTAGACGAGGTAACCGTTGAAAGTGGTGTAGTGTCCTGTGTTGCTGTAGAGTGCATAGCGAGGATCACCATGGAGACGAAGCCAGACAGTGTCACCGAACTCCAGCTGCAGCATGGCACTCTGGCTCTGCACCTGAGGATTAACATATAATTTATTACCCTGGTTACAAACTAATATCTAGAACTGTTTTACATCCAAAGCACTGACACCAACACATAATCCAATCATCTACCTCACGCAGCTCTGCATTCAGGCATTGTGGGAATATATAATCCCCTCTGTTCTGCTTTCATTCCCCACACCCAAATATACAGCGACAAGAGCCATATTGCAGGGAAAGATAGTTGCAGTGCTCTTTGCTTAGTGACACAATAGAAGACCTTTGTTAAATATACTTAGAGGAAAAGTCCACCCTGAAACGAGCTCACGACATTTCTATGATTTTAGAAAGTTTCCCTCAATCACATCAGTCTCTGGCTCATCGGCAGTGAAGCTCCAGAATGTTTCTCTATACCAAAATTCTTGGCACTCCTTGTTTTTTCAATCAGGGAAAGACATGTTTGCAATTTGGAGTGAATGATCCAAGTTCTGTTTCAAGTTATACTTTTAAAGAACAGCAACCTTTCGTCACAGTTCTTTTTCTCTATGCCCTGCTGCCCAACATACCTTCCTCTCCTCTCCAGAGTTTTCCTCGTACACGATGGCCTGAACCTCATTTCTATTCTTCATCAGCATGACAGACAGGTCCTTGTGCGGGAACTTTCCCACTGTGAAGGAGAAGTAGTAGGCCCCGGGGATACGGCAGCGGAACAAGCCAGTCTTGGGGTCAAAATCATTACCAATGTTGACGTAAACTGTGTCAAAGGTCACTGTCATCTTGGGGCCACCCTCCATGCTGTTCGTACGTGCCACTGAGAAGGCCGAACGTAGCTCCACATCGTCCAGCAGACGGGCAATACCCCACACACTGCCAGCATGGCTCAGGCACAGCATGGCAATCAGCAAACTAACTGGATGCAACATCTTATCTGTTGAGGGACAAGAGATGGGAATTGTCATTACTCTGCATCTAAAAAGCAAGTTTTAAACACACACATAATTGGCCACAATACACTGTCTTTTCAGTTTTTACAATGTACTTCTTAAAGGAAAATTCCACCTTTAGATACTCTTGCACTGTTGTATATTATACATTTTTGATGTACAAGGAAAGATATTTTGTGGTGAAGTGTTTGTGTGAGTGATTTTTTTGGTGTGCCCACTTTGCCTAAGCCTGCCTTGTCTTCTACTTCAGTTAGGGATTTCTTACATTTACCAATGCATTTCAGTCCTTTCCAGTGAATGTGCCTGAACTTGACTGAGTATTTCAGCGGTGAGTTTTTCAGATAGGAGAAGAAAGTGATAGCCCTAGCGGAGGAAGATATTTTCTAGTTGAGAAAAAGTGAGAGTCGACCCTTGTCTTGTGGCTGCATTTCAGTGTGGTCTGGTGGGGCTGCTGTCGGTGGAGAAAAGGGTATCTCTGCCTCTTCTCGAATGTATTTCTCCCTGTGTGATTGCTTTACATCAATTCCATATGCTGTTTTCAGCGAAAACACCGAAAGCAATATCACCCATTTTCCTCATGGTAACCCTTGGAACATTTAAAAGGCATGCTGTAGAGGGCCAAAGAGTGCTTAAGAGGACATCATGTAAAAGACAGTCTGCAATACAGAGAGGATAATTTCGTGCTTTGAAAGTGAGGCACAAGACTTTAAAATCAATTTTGTATAATTTGATTGAATTGTTGTTGTTGATTTTTTTTCTGCGTGTGGTTCATTTATTTCTATCACATTCCCATTACTTTTGCTTCCAGGGAAACCACGTGTTTACTGATTTGCTCACATTAAACATATGGGAAATGTTAATATTACACATATTTACACATAATTACAATTAATATTGCACACAATTACACACAAATGTTACACAAATGTAGAGCAATCAATCATTACAATGAGCAAATGTTTTGTTTTTACTTGTTGTGTGCTCTTTCACAGTGTTAATTTGTTTTTGGATGGATTTTTCCTTTATTATGCCACTAAAGCGACAAGCAAACAAACAGTTGAATGACACAAAACACAGCATATGCTGAAAGCATGAGCATAAATCCATTCGGCTGTCTCATTCTGTAGTTGGTTTCACCAAGTTGATCTAACACACCAAGTGCCTGAGGACTGTTGTGATTCATTGTTGCTCAAGCATTACAACAACCACTATTTCTATAATAAGTCTAATCTGTTCCCCTGTACCCAGGAAACAGAATCGCTGTTACTTGACATCATTTTATGCTTCGCAGCTCATCTCTAGTCATAACAGATCATGAGATCCTCAGTCAAACAGCACTGCATTTTATGCCGAGGAGTTTCTCCTCTCCTTTTTTGCTCGGTGTCGGCTTCCTAACTGGGGGATCAAACCTTAGTTTGGCTTCCACCTTGTCAAACCAAACATCTCATATCAGAACCACAGAAGTGCTTCATCTGACAGAAATGTGGGCATTAGTGTCTCAGACAAGGCTTCAAATCCTGAATGTGGTTCTGAACCATGAGTTTTAAGATGAAACACTAAAACCACACACAGACTGGTTTCTGAAAACACACATACGCAGAAGCATAGTTACATGGACGATGCTCAGATGCATAATAGAAAGAATAGAAACAGAAAGCACATATTTTGCACTACACACACACACACACATAAACCCCCTGCTCTGTTCAAGTCATTCAAGCAAACCGCTCTCAGTAGAGATAATAGTGTTGTTTATTAGCAGAGACAAGCTCTCTCATTGTCTCGTTGTCCTGCTGTAATGAACCAACAGGAAACAGACACACAGGTGGAGCTGTCAGCGCTCTCAAAGCATCCCCAACACAAAAGAATACAGCTTATCATGTACGGAGCGACCAGACCCAGAGGAGCAACGTCCGTATTTCCTAACAATCCCACTGCAGCAGGACACAGCAGGCTGGAGCTGTTTTCGCTGCAGTTTGTCAACTCAGATCAGGGGAGATATGGAATATGTGCTGTATTGTGCATAAATGGAATCGTGACCTATTCCTCCTCATCCTTCAATATGATAAATCTGCTACAATGAAAACTTGATGTCCTTAAGTGTCCAGTAGACAAAGGTTTGGCAAAAGAAAATAATTATATAGCATATGTGAGCCTTGCCTGTGCCATCCTGAATAGAGTTATAATGGTTATCATATAATCAGTAAAATAGGTATGAATCACTGCTTATCATAATAAGCTCCATTTTCTCCACACCACTGAACAAATGCTTGCTGGATGTAATATGTTGGATGGATAAATAGATAATACATATGACCTTACACATAATAGATAACACAGTCTAAACTAGACTAGACGAAATTACCATCGAGGCATTGTATCGTTGCTGTGGCTTTTAAGTATTGAACATTAAAGTGCAATGTTCTTCTTGGCTGTTTATACTAAATCGACTTCTTTCAATGGATGCTAATTACAGCAGTGGTTAAATGTAATTAAAGGACTGAGGCACAATTTATCAATGAGGTCTCATTGTGCCCCCTTGTCCCTTCTCTGTAGAGAGAACACCATTCTCCCAAAACGCAGAAATGGGTTGCAACTCACTGCAAATATCTTAATTGTTCTTGTTTGAACCAGTATACAACTTTTAGTAAACCCTTAAATTGAAAAACCCATAAAATCAACAATGGACCAGTTAAGCCTGCTCATATAATGGCAGCTTGCACTGAGAAATAGTGGTTGTTTGTCTGTGTAATGGCAGCAGTTTGACTCAGTCATGTTGATAGACTGTAATCCTTGGAGAGTCTGATGCTGCAGGTTCAAACAGCAATGAAAGAACAGATCAAACAATCCTTTCCATAATGAGCACCCATGGGAGCTAAACACAGAGATGAGCAACAGAATAAAAAGCATAGAATAGAATAGAATAGAATAGAATTTGCCTATTCAAGCATCACCAGTACACCATAGCATGCATTTTTTATTGAGCTTTGAATTCATGGTTTCAGTACATGTTTACATACATTATTGTTTATTGGTGTGTGTGTGTGTGTGTGTGTACCAGGTATTTGTTTTGTTGTGGGGACCTCAATCTGTTTACACAGTTATGTCGTGGGGACTTGCCTCAATTATGGGGACAAAAACCCGGTCCCCACTACGTAAATAATGAATTTTAGGGTGAATGCTTTGTTTAAAGGTAAGGTAACTTTAGGGTTAGGTTAAGGTTAGGTGTTAGGGTTAGGGTCAGGGTTAGGCACATAGTGGTTATGGTTAGGGTGTGTCTCTAGGAAATGAATGTAAGTCAATGTAATGTCCCCGCAAGTGACAGAAACCAACTTGTGTGTGTGTGTGTGTGTGTGTGTGTGTGCCTGAGGGGGTGAGGGCTGGGGGGCAATGCAGTATTGTAATTACAGCAATTGTTAACACTAATCCATTACAGAGAAAACATTTTCTTGCATGGTTATATATACAAATATAACCATGTTTCCATGTGGTTCTGCATGATTTTGTTAACCTTAATATATCCAATGAATATTCACACATTCATACCTGAGGGCTGTTCAGTACAATCACACTCTTCCACAGTTGACAAATGAGCAGCAGGTACAAGTTAATTGCCTTGCTGAAGGGCACAGATGATAGTTGGTCAAGGAGGGGAGAATATGACAGATTCACTTTCCCTGACAAGATACTCCCTGATGGTCTAGAAATGTGAACCAGCCACTATCCAGTCACTCAACAGCTTATGCAACCCTCATGCCACCACCAATCCATGACAATTAGCAGCTTTGCTTTGCGGCTCAGCTCTTGGATTCACACACTCATTACTACAACAAAGCTGTATCAGAGCACAGTGGTAAAGAATAACCACCATGATACAACACCTGCAATGCTGGCAGCCAGTGCATCGGACCACTGGTCAATCTCACTGGTGACTCCTCTGCTTGGGGCAGTTGCTTGCACCCCGCGTATGGGGAAAGATTCCTTTTTGTGGAAGAGAGCCATAGCTTCACAATAAGAATGGCTGGCCCGCAACTGCGTCACACCCAGCTGCAAGCCACTGTCGCAGCCGTCTGAGATCATGGTCCAGTGAAGCCAAAAGGATATTGTGTGCCAGCAGCAGAGATGCACACACATTGGTGGTACCAAAAGATAAGGGACAAGATGGTATGTGGTGGTCCAAATCCCTCATTACACAAATTTGACTTAATGAACTTCACTCATCAAAGAATAATAAACTCTTCCTGAAGAAGAGTATGAT
Source organism: Holocentrus rufus (assembly GCA_900302615.1). Taxonomy (NCBI): domain Eukaryota; kingdom Metazoa; phylum Chordata; class Actinopteri; order Holocentriformes; family Holocentridae; genus Holocentrus; species Holocentrus rufus. Next base: position 16,576 of record OMLF01057599.1, on the reverse strand, counting down.
GGGGGCTAGGAATAAGGTGGATACACAGAGAGTCTGAGCCAAACTAATAACTGAGAAAAAAAATCTGGTCTTCCTGTCTATCCGGCCCACATCTAAATAACCAGTTAGAGAAGGAAGCGTCGCTGCCTCAGTGCCAATCACGTCTCATGCACACGCACGTGTACTGCAGCTGTGCACGCTCGCTTCCTTGATTTAGCTTAGCCTACCGGAGCTACAGGACGTTAGCTTAGCTTAGCGTAGCTACAGAATGGCAAAGAAGGAAGCCAGCTCACCAGTTCTCAATCCCCCATCATGTCGGCAACGGAGGCACATCCACGAGCGTGCACGTGGGTAGGAAGCATTTGGAGAAGGTACGTAATCTCAGGTGCATGCTGTTTGAACTGCTTGAGTTTAAATTTCAAACAAAATTCCATTCACTCTACAAGGTTACCTACAGCAGCTTGAAATCAACTCAACAATTTGAATCACAACTATATCCATCATGCGTAGCCCACATAACCTAGAAGCAAAATTGCCAGAAGGCTTGTTCCTTTTATCTGGATGTTGGGCATCATTTGGCCCCCCATCCACTCCCCCTTTGCCTTTTGCTTTGAAAGGATGAAAAAAGTGCGAGGACAGCGCGCTTTAATAAGCAATGGCATCTTGCTTTATGTTTTTTTGGTCCAAGAAATACACAGTGACAGTCAGGAACACCCAAGGTAAATGGTTTCAGTGACTGAAGAGCACCTGAAGAACCACTAAAGACTTGAGGAATCTCACCCATAACAGCACTGCCAGGCACCCCTGTGGCATCAGAGGACACCTTAGCAATGAAAAAGCTGGTAATCTATGACATTTCATCAGCGACTAACATTATAAACCAGACTTCCCAGACCAGAAATTAATGAAGTCAAGGTGTCCAGATATCATAGGTTACAGAATGTCAGAGCACAACACACTGCAGTCTCATCCTTATTAAACAGCAGTCTTGCCTTCCACAGCATGGTAATTATGTCAGCCATCAAACACTATCATCAGATCTCTAGTATCTATGAAATTTCCATGACTGTGATTCTAATAATGTTTGACATTCTGAGTCAGTCTGCTCAGGCTTAAAGGATAGATGTGCCCTTCTGGCAAATAGATGGAGGGATGCAAGGGAGCAACACAAGGACAGATTTTTTTCTGGGAGAGCAGCCGGTGTCTAAACAGATGATCAGTTATGTGTGAGTTTTCAAGCCAGTCGAAAACCGTCAGCTGAACCTCATTGTCTCCAAAAGGTCAGCTTATCCAGAACTGACAAACAGTCTTATTTTTAGGTTGACCTTCATGCATTTTTGAAATTACCAAATGAGTTCAGAGCTGAAGTGTTTCATAGACTCAAGGATCATAATATTTGCCTTCTTCAATGTAAGTAAAAATTTGGAACTATCAGTGTGACTGTCCTAATCCAGTCACCAGTTGCATAGGAGTGTCACTAAAGACGAGCCGGGTTCATTTCAGGGTTCTCATTGCTCATTATAACAGAAATCAACTCCTTTTATCAGCTCGCCATCAAATTAAGCGCCATGTCTCCCCATCAGTCGCCTCAGTGTTTCTACTACATCGCTCCGGTTGCGGCTCTCCCTCAGACCTGCCCTGCATCTAAAAATAGAGGGAGGAAAAAGGAGTCGCTGGCTGATTTCTCCTCCCCGGAGACAGATCAATAACTGATGATTGAGACGGGGATAAAAAAGAGGACAGGAGGAGGCAGAGGAAATGGAAGGGAAGAGAAACAGCAGGGAGGGAGGAACGGAGGGGGAGAGATGATGAGAAAGCTGAACAAATATGGGGAAAATTCTTGGGAGAAGCACAGTTTAGAATAGAACATAAGACGTGTGAAGTTTTGTTCTATGTGTGTGTGTGTGTGTATAGTGCCCTGTATCATCGGAGTGTGTGCGCCCTATATAACTTAGCGTATGAGTGGTAATGTGTTTGTCTTTGTAGTTCTGGCTGCGTAGGTTGCTGTTAGTTGCAGTAAGCATGTGAATCCAAAGATGTGCGTCGGTGTGTTCCCGGGTGCACGTGTGTTTGTGTGTCACGTGCATGTGAGGATTTAGTGTGTGTATGTGTCCATGTGTATAGAGGTGAGTCCTATATAATTTTAGAGTAGTGATATGGTTGCGGGTGCAAAGGTTCATGGTAGGGATGGTAAGGTGTGTGTGTGTGTGTCTCCAATTGCACATTTGTATATTTAGCTGCATCTGCACAAATGTGTGTGTATGAGTGTTTGTGTTTGTGCCTGTGTGTGTGTGTGTGTGTGTGATTCTTTTCTCCATGCTGGGCCATCTGCTCCAGGTGATAACAAACACATTAGCCCTCAGACTGAAGCAGAACACACCACGCCGAAAACAAGCGCTCACCACTCTATCAACGCTCACCGCCGGGCTGAGGATTACTAGTTTGCATTGCCTTTAAGTCCTCCCTTCCCTTCCCTGCAGCACTCTAGTCTGAGCACCTGTTAATGTGTTTTCATATTTTCATCTGCTGCAGTGCAGAAGCAGCAGTGTCATCATCTTGATGTTACAGGAGGCTATTTACCCAGCACTCCTCACGTCTTTCCTCAGCTGCTGCGGCTAGAATTGGGGCGCTTTCACATCGACCCTGGTTTAGTCCGGCTGAAACGAACTCTGGTGTGTTCACTGCCTCGGTGAGGTCCTTTTGGGCAGGTATGAAAACAGCAATCGAATGCAGTCGTGGACCAAAAAATCACTCTGTTGAGGAGCTGGTCTTTGTATTCTGGCAATTTGTATGTGGTGTGAATGTGAACCAACCTAGATCCGACCCACTAACATGAAGCATTTGTGTTGAAGGGCTTGTATGGGCTCTAATATGGGCTCTTAATAACTAGAAGAAACAACTTGGCAACACTATGCAATTGCCAGTTCCACATGTTGGATATTGACCAAAAGCTACTCATGCCCACTGCCATGTCCAATCAGGTTTGAAAAGTGAATCAGCTGTTCCTTGCCCCATGACCAACCTTTCCACAAAGTTTCATTGTTTCATGTTTGGTCAGTAACATGGGTGGCCAGTGCCTCCGCTCTGCAGTAAACAGAAAGAAAAATTTCTGGTATCCTGCTCCCACTTCATCCAATCAGGAGAGAAAACTCCACAAAGAGGCGGTCCTCTGTGTGCGTTCAACCTGAAAACAGTGTGCAATGTTTTGCTGTGGTTTCTGGGTTGAACAACATGTTTCTTCAAAACGGTGTTCAACGGTGTGCAACAGGTGTTGAGGTACATTTTCTCTTGTTTGGTGGTGTGTACAGTGTATTTATTTTATTTTATTATTATAAAGGCTGACATAGGTGCAACACTTGCCTAAATAAACAAGATGTTCAATGCACCATCGTTTCTGTTTAAATAAACATTTTGCTACATTTTGTTGGGCTGAACGTGACCCAGACAGCAGAATTTCAGGGGAACTGACCACGGCAGAGAAGCTACCGATTCCAGTGCTCCCAGTAATGGCTTACACAACCAAATACACTATACGATTTAAGACAGCTGAAGAAAATTAATATTGTATGATGCTGTGGTGAACACCACCGCACGTTCATGTGATGATGTAGGGAGGAGGGTGGGGAGTGGTAACTGCAGGAACGGACAAGAAGTTAGCCAAAATGCCAATATCGCTTACTGCTGTTCTATTTAAGTAGAGAATCTTAATTAATGTGATTAGTAACACCTGTGTTTATCTGCTATTTCATGTTGGAAAAAGTTCTCTGTACTTTTTTTATCTTATCTTTTTAGTAGCCTGGCAGCCTTAAAGTGAGGTCCATTAAATAAGACTTGAATTCACCCAATCAGATTTGTTTTTAATAGTGTGGACCTTTTCACTGGACATCCTATTGATTGAGTGTACTTAAGCTCCATCATGGGAGCGGGAACAAAGAAAGGGGATGTAACAAACTGTAAGATTTCAAACACATTTTACAGATGCCACAAGGATGGCATCGCAGAATCTGTGTACAGTACAGACTCAGACATCATTTGATAGCTCTGTAAGCTATTGTTGCATGGAGAATCGGTTTTGGTATTGGGCCCACGTCCTTGCAGAAACTCTATTTCCAATTTGCAGTGTTCCAATTCCTTTGACAGCTCGGCGTGTATTAAAATGTCTCACAGTCCCGGGACAAAGTCAAACCATCTGATAAAGTGTCAAGACAGACAGATACATTTTACCCTCAACTCCAGGGACCAGGGTGAAGAAGTTTCCTGCTTTGAGTGAAGCTTTACATTTCAGCCAAAATGTTTTGTCTCTCAGAAGATTTGTTCATCGCCCTGTCTGTCTTAAATCTATTGCATATTTTGCTGAGTCTCTCTCCAAGCCACATTGATGTTTGTCCAGTATGCAGTATTAATAATCAGCAGTCAGTCTAGCCAATTAGATACACAGAAAGGGCTTAATCGTTCTGCAGAACTGTCTCTCTCCCTGTGTGTGTGTGTGTGTGTGTGTGTGTGTTACTAAAAGGAATATTCCAATGTTTTGGGCAAAATAGCCTTTTTCCGACTTATCCAGGGTGCCATTAGCTGACATCCTGGTGGCCACACTGGTCATCCCATTCTCTTTGGCTAATGTGGTGAGGACGTAGTTATGTGTGGCAGAGTGCTGGTAGGCCTCTGCTGGTATTGGTGTATAGAATTTGATTTAAAGAAATACTCTAACGTTTTGGGCAGTATCCTATTTTGCTGACTTACCCAGACTGAGACAATGGGTAGCATTTTGTGTTAGCATGAAGACTTGAAGTCTACAGGCATCAGTAGTTACACTGTGTTTATAAGATAGCCTCAGACGTTCGGTAAGGTTTATTTTTTTCACTTTGACAGAGCAAGGCTAATGACTCCTGTAGACTTCAAGTTTTTATGCTATGCTAACATAAAATGCTAACCATCGAACCGAAGTGGACGTACAGAGGTGAAAATGGTATTGAACATCTTGTCTCACTCTGGGCAAGTCGGAAAAAGACAATTTTGTACTCTTTCTAAGTTTCTAAACTAAGTTTCTAAACTCTGTAAAAAAAAACCTTGCTTCAAAACAGGAACTGACCTCATACAGGCAACCACAATACAACGAACACATATTTGGATGCTCTCCACACATGGTGTTCTTTCCCGATTATTTCCCCATCTTTGCTTCAGATTGACAGTGTGTGTCAGACTTGTGTTGTCCTGGTTTGACCTGATGAGCTGGCAGGCAGAGCTTTTACTGTACAGTGTTGTAAAACCTGCCTCCGGTCGTCCTCCTACACATTCACAGCCCACGTTTCCCTGTGGTCTCTATAAAACCCTGTTACCACAGCTGGGGTCAACTCCATTTCAACTTGAGTCAAACCATTCAAAATGGGAAAAAAGCAAAGCAAATAAATAAATAAATAAAAAAGTTGTGAATGAGTAGGAGTGCTCCATTTGGCTTTTTATCTTCTCCTGGCAATGCCTGTCTATCACAGTGGCAATCATTGGCTGTTAGATGCCCATGTGATTGCCTTGGTCTCTATAGAAAACTGACTGTTTTTTTAACCGATCTTTGCACTGATGATGGGGTAACACAAAAATGTTTTGCAGCAATTAGAGCATGTGTGGTGAAACAGAACATCTAACCCTATCCCTGACATGGAAATCTGTTGATGAGTATGCTGTTGACTGTTTTATCAGAAAAAAAAAAAGTTGTACCAAAATGGTAAGTCATATGTGTGTTGGGACTGAACAAGAAGACCCCTAAATTGTAAAATGTCTTTGATAAATTTGATACACTCTTTTCATATATGCTATATAACCATTTTTATAACATAATCATTATTATCAGATATAATATTGATACAGATCTTTTTAAAACAGTTTGCTGTATGTCAGCTGAGCAACATATTGGTTGAGCTAGCTGTGAAATCAGTGTTGTCATCTATTGGTTCTGACTAAATGATGATTTAGTCAGATTTATTGATTCCAAAATACCATATATCCATTGTGGAAATATGTAGCTGTCTGCATTTCAGTCACAGTGCTGACAATTCTTTCCTTACAATGCAAGTCCTTAAAGGAATACTCATTTTGGGCAAAATACCCGTTTTCTGACTTACCCAGACTGAGACAAGATGTTCGATGCCATTTTCACCTCTATATGTCCGCTGGTTTGCTTCCTGTGGGTACCATTTTTTGTTAGCCTAGCACAGTGGTTCTCAATTCCGGTCCTCGGGGCCCACAACCCTGCTGGTTTTCCATCCTACTGGCTCATTAATTGTATTCACCTGGTATTCCAGGTGTAGCTCAGTCCCTGATTACATGGTTAAAATGAAAACC